>OX333073.1:21209264-21211764 GCA_946863875.1 Alloplasta piceator | reverse complement strand
AACAACAACAACAACAACAACAACAACAACAACAACAACAACAACAACAACAACAACAACAACAACAACAACAACAACAACAACAACAACAACAACAACAACAACAACAACAACAACAACAACAACAACAACAACAACAACAACAACAACAACAACAACAACAACAACAACAACAACAACAACAACAACAACAACAACAACAACAACAACAACAACAACAACAACAACAACAACAACAACAACAACAACAACAACAACAACAACAACAACAACAACAACAACAACAACAACAACAACAACAACAACAACAACAACAACAACAACAACAACAACAACAACAACAACAACAACAACAACAACAACAACAACAACAACAACAACAACAACAACAACAACAACAACAACAACAACAACAACAACAACAACAACAACAACAACAACAACAACAACAACAACAACAACAACAACAACAACAACAACAACAACAACAACAACAACAACAACAACAACAACAACAACAACAACAACAACAACAACAACAACAACAACAACAACAACAACAACAACAACAACAACAACAACAACAACAACAACAACAACAACAACAACAACAACAACAACAACAACAACAACAACAACAACAACAACAACAACAACAACAACAACAACAACAACAACAACAACAACAACAACAACAACAACAACAACAACAACAACAACAACAACAACAACAACAACAACAACAACAACAACAACAACAACAACAACAACAACAACAACAACAACAACAACAACAACAACAACAACAACAACAACAACAACAACAACAACAACAACAACAACAACAACAACAACAACAACAACAACAACAACAACAACAACAACAACAACAACAACAACAACAACAACAACAACAACAACAACAACAACAACAACAACAACAACAACAACAACAACAACAACAACAACAACAACAACAACAACAACAACAACAACAACAACAACAACAACAACAACAACAACAACAACAACAACAACAACAACAACAACAACAACAACAACAACAACAACAACAACAACAACAACAACAACAACAACAACAACAACAACAACAACAACAACAACAACAACAACAACAACAACAACAACAACAACAACAACAACAACAACAACAACAACAACAACAACAACAACAACAACAACAACAACAACAACAACAACAACAACAACAACAACAACAACAACAACAACAACAACAACAACAACAACAACAACAACAACAACAACAACAACAACAACAACAACAACAACAACAACAACAACAACAACAACAACAACAACAACAACAACAACAACAACAACAACAACAACAACAACAACAACAACAACAACAACAACAACAACAACAACAACAACAACAACAACAACAACAACAACAACAACAACAACAACAACAACAACAACAACAACAACAACAACAACAACAACAACAACAACAACAACAACAACAACAACAACAACAACAACAACAACAACAACAACAACAACAACAACAACAACAACAACAACAACAACAACAACAACAACAACAACAACAACAACAACAACAACAACAACAACAACAACAACAACAACAACAACAACAACAACAACAACAACAACAACAACAACAACAACAACAACAACAACAACAACAACAACAACAACAACAACAACAACAACAACAACAACAACAACAACAACAACAACAACAACAACAACAACAACAACAACAACAACAACAACAACAACAACAACAACAACAACAACAACAACAACAACAACAACAACAACAACAACAACAACAACAACAACAACAACAACAACAACAACAACAACAACAACAACAACAACAACAACAACAACAACAACAACAACAACAACAACAACAACAACAACAACAACAACAACAACAACAACAACAACAACAACAACAACAACAACAACAACAACAACAACAACAACAACAACAACAACAACAACAACAACAACAACAACAACAACAACAACAACAACAACAACAACAACAACAACAACAACAACAACAACAACAACAACAACAACAACAACAACAACAACAACAACAACAACAACAACAACAACAACAACAACAACAACAACAACAACAACAACAACAACAACAACAACAACAACAACAACAACAACAACAACAACAACAACAACAACAACAACAACAACAACAACAACAACAACAACAACAACAACAACAACAACAACAACAACAACAACAACAACAACAACAACAACAACAACAACAACAACAACAACAACAACAACAACAACAACAACAACAACAACAACAACAACAACAACAACAACAACAACAACAACAACAACAACAACAACAACAACAACAACAACAACAACAACAACAACAACAACAACAACAACAACAACAACAACAACAACAACAACAACAACAACAACAACAACAACAACA
>OX333073.1:21106764-21204264 GCA_946863875.1 Alloplasta piceator | reverse complement strand
GAGATTTCTCAATATTTTATTTTTATTTTTAAATGCAATGTATGAAAATGCAATGTATAAAAATGATTATCAGAACATATAAAAATTATTTAAAAAATTCATGATATATATATACTTGGCGGGGGTGTTAAGTTTGGCTCTCAAACCCGTCAATCCCTCCATTATCTTTCCGTTATTCTTATCCTTCGTAAACCTTTATATTTATATAATATTTATTCATTTATTTTTATTTATTAGCTTATTGTATGCCATAGCAATTGTCGGGTGCATAATCCGACGTATCAAATCGAGGCAAATCGTCCCTATCGTAGCTCTATATATCGGGGAGTGGTCCTAATGTGATACTCAGACTGCCGGTATCGGTGTAAAAATGTCAAGAATTGCAAACTTCACATATGTCGGTTTTCATAAATTTCACTTCAGCTCCTGTAGCTGTGAAATGTCACCTTTGCGATTGAAGCCCTTGCGTCAAAAAGCTCTACCCCATTTCCTCACAAGCTTAACATCTCTATGTCGCCTAACGTTTTTTATTATCTGCCCGAAAACTGAAATTATTCATGAGTTTGAAAAAGTTTTTCTCAAATTCATTATTTGATTTTTTACGTGAATCAGTGTCTATATCTCTATACTTTTTCAGCCGTGCTTTTTGTTTGAATTTTATACACGAAATCACGTGAAGTCAGACCTTCTCTAAAATCATTTGTATATCAAACGGGAGAGTGATCCCCACTTGATGTTATATCACCGGAAAAAACCATATGTAAATAATAGTTCAGTTTTATGATACTGGCGATGATAAGACTCAAGGCCAATTTTTTTCGGGACTAATAGAAATATTTTTCCGAACGAGAACTCTCCGATATTGATGTCTTATTTTTTAAAATCTGCCAATTATATGAGAAAATTCATAAAAAGTTTTATCATGATACAAATTAAAGTTAACATTAACTACAAGAAAAATTGAAATTATTTCGGATGTTTTTATTCCGATTTTGAAGAAAAGTAGAAAGCAAATATTTTTCGATCGAGAGCCCTTCATTAATATTAATGATTTTCGCAATCTGTAGATGATATGCAAATGCTGCGAGAAGAATTGACACGGAGATGCCGGATAATGTATCGGGGATCCAAAGTTACATTCATCTGGTAGCGAAACCTAAGAACTGACTAAGTAGGAAGCGCAAAACCCCATCGACCATGCGAAACGTCGAGGTTTGTTAGGATCAATTCTAAAAATTGTTAAGATTGTCCACGTAACAATAATATAGATATAGAGTTCGGAAATTGGATGCAGAATGTGGTTTTTTTTTTAGGTTAGGGTTAAAAGTTGCTTTTACTCGTTTACTGCATTTGCGTCTGGTAGTGAGTAGCATGATCTGTAATGAGCTGAGAATAATCGACGACAAATCTCTCTCTCTCTCTCTCTCTCTCTCTCTCTCTCTCTCTCTCTCTCTACACCACGCTGTCACATAGGAGTCGCGAGCGAGCTATTTACTTACGTCGCCATATTGCTGACGTCAGAATTAAGTCATACTTCTCCTTAGGTTCCCAATATCATGAAAAAATCAGATGTTTCATACTCACAATAACCGTGATTTTTGTTTTAATTTTACATTTATCTGGAGTTGTCGATGTGAGGATTACTTACTTTGCTCATATTCTGTGGATGTAACATAAATTTTATGCAAAGCTATAAGTTATTTACGGATTCCCATGTAATCTACGGATTGTGCGGAACAAAAATTGTTAGTTAAAATGTTGTTATTCATTCGGATGTTTCAACGTTACGAGAATTTTGATTTTTCTATCTGTAAGCCCATGGTTCTTGGCAATTGTTATTGTTATTATAATTACATAAAAATGTATTCATATTTGAGAAAAGTAACCCTCCTCAAAATTATGAGAATTCACATTTTCGAGAAATTTTAATATTTGTTTCTGACCATAGACCTAAAGATATAAATATAATTGATGTTTCTCGTAATGTGCCGACAACATTAAAATTTCGTGAAAATAATCTAAGACATCCAAGATTTCTCTGAATAATACTATATATTGTAAGGGAATTCTCAATTTTATCAAAAGAAATAATTAAACACCAAAAAAAAAGAATTAAATAAATATTATTTATTTGATGACAAAAATAGAAAAATCGAAATATTAATAATAATAATAAAAATTTTCGGGTGCCAGCTGGTTTGTCGGTCCAGCAACCGGTACAACGCAAAAAAAAAGTACAAAAATAAATTCAAGGTTGCTCGGCGCAAAATAACGTGAGACGCAGCGACTATACGCGCGTCTCGCGAGTCGACAAAGGAAATCGCACGATAGGGGCAATAAGGGGCGGGGAGGAAAGGGAACAAGAAAAGGCAGGTACGTTAAATCGCAAGGGGGCTTCGCAAATCTTAAATCTCTTAACTCAGGGCTAATACACGGTCCTTCGACGCTATGACCTCTTATTAATTACCGCGATATACAATTTGTCACTTGAAACTACGAGAGGAAATTCTCAAAAGAATGGAACAGTCCATTCGCAAAAAGGGGGTGGGGGGGAAGAATCTATTACGCCACGACACCGCAAAATCTCGATACAATTTACACGGGGAAATATTCACTCTACTCACTCTTTTTCTCTCCAAATTTTCTCCTCGTCTCTATCTCGTCTTCTATTGAACAAGCGCTCTTTTCTTTTCGCCTCAAAATTACTTTTCTATGCTCTCTACTACGCAATAATAATTTTCGCAATAAAAAGCACGTGTGGCTTCGCTCGCACGCGGTCAGGGAATGAGGCCAAGATGGCCGCGATCTCGGTCGATGCTCGATCCATGGCGAAGCTCGTCTTCTTCGTTTATCTTGTCGGTGAGGGGGGGTGAAGGGAATGGAGGGGTCTCGTCGTTCTCGTTCGGTGCTGCCGCCTCGCGCCTTGAAGTCGAAGCTGCACGCTCGCCGGCCACTCTCTCTCTCTCTCTCAATGTTTCTCGTGGCTCGAGATTACAGCTGTCAACGCTGCTCGATGTCGTATTTCCAGATTTGTTTTCCCGAGGCTCAGTCGCCGTTTTGATCGGGACGTCACCCCGGAAAAATGTAGTAGTGTGTCTCGATATCTCCGTAAAATTCGGGTATTAAATAGTGCTGTGTCTCGGTGGATCGATCTTCAATGAAGTCGATCGGCTCGATGTTGGAGAAAATACGCGCATAAGGTCACGGTGTCCTCTGCCGATACGACGGAGAAAATATTGCAGATTGCTCAATATTTGAGGATTTCTGCTCGTTCGTCGCTTCTTGAAGGGCAGTGGATTTCTGTGGTGATAATGAAATATGTTCGGGAATTTTTGGGAGGGATTTTGTTGGGAAATAGTAACAGTAACTCGGGAATTTTTTCAAGGATAATAGGACGAGTTTCGCGAGATTAATTCTAATTTTAATTTATCAACTAAATAATACAGTATTTCGCTTTTCTTTCAGGTGTCGTGGCGGATTCCGTGACCGCCGCGATATTATTTTATTTTTATTGGGACTTTTCGTCACAACTCCCCCCTGCTAAGAGGGAAGTTTGTCTCTAGAACTTTCGTCTGATTCTAAGTAAATCTAAATAAAACTCTTTAACGTATTTTCTTGGTCTAACTCCTCATGATTATTCCCCGCTAACTCCTTTGTTGGAGATTCCAAATTTGAACGCTTAACATTAGTGCTCTTTTGACGCCGCAAATATAATTACTCTACTCGAATATCACAGAGAGGTTGAATTAACGCGTCGTTGTTTATCATTAGGAATATCACAGGAAGTATCAGGTATTTGGGTCACTTTAGTCAGTCTTTCTGTAATTCAGTCTTTAGGTTTCGTAAGGCACTTAATATTTTCAACAATCGAGGTGTTCAGTTTTCATAAAGAAAGTTTGGGACTCGGGGATGGAATAGTGTTTTGGTTCTCGGGGATAAGGTTTGTTTTGGGGTCTCGGGGGTAAGGTTTGTTTTGGGATCTCGGGGGAATAAATGGATTTTAAGGGGATTTGTAAGGGGATCGCAAGGGAAGGAAGAGTGGAGGGAATTTAGCGGGGGTGGGGGCGGTTCTCAATTCGGTTCGGGCAGTTACGGGTGAAGTGGAAGAGGGACGTGCATGACCAGCAGCGGCGAGGCAGCGGCCATGGGACACGGTTCGGGGGGAAAGGGATCGGGGGCGATTAAGGACGAGGTGGTCGAGGCCGAAGGACTCGTCGCTCCTGCTCGTTCGGTGCATCCGAACTTCGTCGAGCGGCCCTCCTGCCTCTACCAGATACCCCATCGGGGCGCGATACGGGCCCCGCCCGGGTGGTATGGCCCCTCTCGGGCCTTTCTTCATTAGCATCTCTTTCCTGAAAAATATTAGTACCTGGTGAAGAGTGCTCAGGTCTTATCGGGGGAGTGTAAGCTTTTAAATCTTTAATGTGGCATTTTGCTATTACTCGGCCATCTGGGCCCTCTAATTCATAAACTACTGGGGATAGTACCGTTTTAATAACGTACGATCCGTTATATCGGGGCGCTAATTTGGCGGCAAAGTTCTGCGCACCGGATGACAATACTCGATATTTTCTCAACACTTGGTCTCCTACTCTAAATCGGGTGTCTCTACGGTTCTGATTATAATAATGGGCCTGCCGCGTCGCAGCTTGTTCCACATTTTTGTGTACCCAATCATGAATAAGGGGAAGTCTCTTCATTCTATCCGACCATACGTGGGGATCTCCGGGAGTGATGTAGCGGGGAGGGTTTCTATCTCGAAGGCTTTTTACGGGATGAGGGTTACGTCCGAAATTTAAGGAGGGGGTCATTTGGGTAGAGGATTGAACTGCAGTATTCATCGCGAAACATAATTCAGGGAGGTGCTCGTCCCACTCGCGATGATCCTCGGCTATGTACGAGGTGATCATTGTTTTAAGGGTTCTGTTCACTCTTTCTACGGGATTGGCTTGAGCGTGATAGGGAGGGATGGTTGTCTGTAAAATTCCGTACTCATTAAGCTGTCTCGTCACGTGGTTGTTAACAAACTCTGTTCCGTTGTCTGTCAGGAGATATTGGGGGCATCCCCATTTGTTAAGGATTAATACCTCGAGAGCGGTCATAATGTTGGGTCCTGTGGCTGTCCGTAGGGGTTTTGCTTCTACATATTTCGTGAAAAGATCCTGAAAAACCATTACATAACGATTCTGTTTCTTACTAGGGGGGAAAGGTCCCATTATGTCGGCAGCGACTACGCTCCATGGGCCTTCAGTCGTTCGTTCTCTCATAAGTCCTGTCGGGGGAGTCTGGGGTACTTTGTGGAGTTGGCAGGTTTGACATCTTGTCACGTATCGGGCTACGTCTTGGAATATTCCGGGCCAAAAGAAATCTTGGGTGACACGTTGATACGTCTTGTCAATTCCCAAGTGGCCGGATTGGGGATTATCGTGGGCGTCTTTGAGAGCTCGTTCTCGAGACTCTCGGGGAAGGACCAATTTCCAGGCGTCTAAATCTTCAAGGGTAGGATCAATGATGGGGTGGGGACGGTGATAATAGAGTTGGTCATCTTCAATTTTCCAATTCGGGTATTTGGAGTGGGATTCTTGGACGTTGGTCTTTTTCGCTAAATACCAGGGATCGGTAGTGTCGACGAGGGCGGCCAATACATGGTCGCATTCCTTGAACATTCGGGATAAGGCATCGGGTACAACATTGAGTGTCCCTTTTCGGTGGAGGATCGTCATATCTAAGGCCTGCATCGCCAAGGCCCAACGGGCTAATCTTCCCGTGGGGTCTCGCAATTTACGCAGCCATCTCAAACTGCTATGATCCGTAATGACAGTGAACGCTGTCCCCTCAATATACGGTCTCAACTTTTTAGCTGCCCACAACACGGCGAGACACTCCTTCTCTGTGATAGTGTACTGGCGCTCGGGTCGTGTCAGCGTTCGGCTCGCGAATAGAATAGGGTGTTCTTCCCCATCAAATTCTTGAGTCAGAACTGCACCGACGGCGGTATCACTCGCATCGGTGTGAATCGTAAAGGGCTTGGTAAAATCTGGACGGGCTAGGACAGGGGTGTTGGTAAGGGCTAGTCGAAGGTCGTCAAACGCAGCTTGTTGCTGGGGTCCCCAATGCCAAGGAATATCGTTCTTCAATAGTTCTGTTAATGAGGTTTTATCGTGGGAAAAGTCTTGAATAAAGCGAGCATACCAACCGACCATTCCAAGGAACCGGCGGAGCTGCTTCAAGGATTTTGGGGCAGGGTAATTAAGGATGGGAGCAATTTTATCAGGATCTGCCTTCAGTCCGTCGGGTCCAATAATATACCCGAGATACGGCACTTCAGGACAGAAAAACTCACTTTTTTCTCGATTTATCTCTAATTTCGCCTGTCGTAGGGCTGTCAATGCTTTACTCAAATAATAAAAGTGTTCGTCTGTTGTCTCTGTCGCAATAATCACGTCATTCAAATAAGCGAATACGTGTGGGTCCCATTCATGGTCAATTAATCGGTCCATAAGTCGTTGGAAAGTCGCGGGAGCGTTCGTCAGTCCAAAGGGCATTCGTCGAAACTGGAACAGTCCTCTCCCGGGAACGGCAAAAGCGGTAATAGGGCGACTGGAAGGGGATACGGGAACTTGGAAATACGCTTGACTCAAATCTAATTTGGAAATATATCGGGCTCGTCTCAATCCGTCTAGTATACGGTCCATATTGGGAAGGGGATAGACGTCTTTACGCGTGACTAGATTCACGTCTCGATAATCAATACAAAAACGGTATTTTCCGTTGGGTTTTGGGACTATTACGGGATTACTCAGCCAGGGGCTGGTGGATCTTTCTATAACCTCCTCCGCGATCATTTTATCGACTTCATCTTGTGCTATTCTGAGGAGGAAAGGAGAAATTGTTCGGGGTTTTTGTCGAATTGGGGGATGTCCTTGTACGTCGATGGTATGTTCCGTCAAGTAAGTGCAACTGAGGGATATTTGAGGACTAGGAGGGATGAGGCGATCCAAGAGACGTTCTAAACGCTTTTTATCTACGGGGGTGGCTTCTACTAATCCATCGCAATGAGGCAGGACAGGGATACTCCAAATAGGACTGGTCGGGCTCGCGAATTCTCTCCGGGGGCCATTTTTAATTCTCCATAAATCCTCGTCATGATCAATCAACATTCGGAAAGCTTACAAAAAGTCTCTTCCCAAAATGCAGTCGTATCCCAACGGGGCTACTTTCAAATTGATGGGGCGGATTATTCCCTCTATCTCAAACTGCAAGGTTATTATTCCCCTAAGGGATACTACGGCGCCATTGGCTACACGTACTCCTCCTTCGGTCGATCGCAATAAACTGCCCTCGGCTTCAGCGAGATCCGTCCCAAGATAGGATCCGGTCGCGCCAGAGTCGATAAGGGCTCGGCGTGGGTAACCTCCGATACTTACCCAAAAGAAGTGCCGATTATCCCCGTGGGGATCACTAATTGTATCTATTTCCGAAAAGCCTGAAGGGCACTCAAAAGTTCTTGATTTGGGAAGTGGGGGAAAATTCTTAAACGTTTTTAACAGGGGATGTCTCTGTAGCGGGGCTAGGGGCTCGTTCTCTTCCTGTGATTCATCGAGCATCCTTCTAGCAGGCCGGGGAGGCGACGGATTTACTGTCCTCCCCGCTGGCCGTTTCCCGCCCGGGCACGCGCGCAATTCGTGCATGTGTTGACGTTGCAGCCCGGATATCCGCAGATGCGGCAAAAAAATCCGAGGGGCACCGTACACTCTCGATAAATGTGCCCGAGTTGTCTACAATTGTAGCATCTTTTAGCAGGGGAGGTGGAGGTGGGAATCTCGGAAGGTCGTTGTACAGGAATATCCATGAGGCGAGGGATTGTGGCGGTTGATTGCCCGTTTGGGCGGGGTGGTTGGTAACGGGGGCCAGCTGGAGCTGGAGAGCGAGGTTGGAACTGTCTGGGAGCGGAATTTTGGGGGTGACGAGGTGATGGTTGTCGAGGGAAGGGAGGTTGAGGCGTTGGAGTTGAATCCGCCGTAGCATGGACGGTGGATGCGAGTGGGTCTTGTGATCTTGGGGGAAGTACTTGAGATGGAGGGTTAGGAGCGAGAACAGTGGGTTTTTCGGGACGGGTGTGTGGTACATCCGACTCAGCAGCGGCAGCGACACGACCGCGCAGACTTTTATCCGGAGGATTGTACCCAGTGGACGGCAACGCCATCTGATCAGCAGGAGGAGAGGGTCGATAATTTTTAGCTCGCGTTTGCGCGTCCTCCAGTCGTTGGCAAGCTCGTTGCAACTCCTGGAAGCTCGCAATCTCATCACGGTGGACGTTTAGTGTCAGTTCCGGTTTGACGTTCGCGCAACAAATGTCCAATTGAGTCGCGAGGGGCAAGGGAGGGGTAAGGTGACCAAAGAGAGTCCTCATTTTCACCAAATACTCAGAAATGGTCTCACTACTGGCTTGAGTTCTCAATTCGGCGTCTCGTCGCAATTTTTTCTGCAAGTCAGCCGACACGCATTGGGTCCGAAAGTAGGATACGAATTCGTCCATGGTCGACCAACTGTCCTGCTCAATTCGATACCAGAGCAGAGCGTCGCCTTTCAATGCTTCCGGAAGAGCTCTGAGTAGCTCGTTATCATTCATATCTCGACCCGAGGCATACTCGTAAAGTCGGCGAAGAAACTCCTTGCCGTCTTCGCCTCGCTTGCCGTGGAATTTTGGTCCGTTTCGGCCCTAATGGTCCAAAAACTGGACACTTCGGTCTATTCTCGATTCTCCGAGACTCGAAAGTTCCGCGCGATAGCGAGATGGTGTGGCTGGAGGAAGTACTCCACCTGTCGGAGGTGGGGGGCGAGGTGCCACTCTCGTACTGTTCAATACCGGGTCTGTTGTCGGGATGGTGTAAGTCTGATGGAATCCCCATTCGTCTTGGGAAGAAGGGGGTATGTTTGGGAAAAAAGGTGCTTGTGAGGATGGAGGAGGAGGGGAGATAGAACTAACTCGTCTTGGGGGTGAAGATTCTGCGAAGGTCACTGTTCGTCCGCGGGGTTGATTTGGAAGAGAAGGGAACGGATGCGTCGCACCCGCCCACTGGGACGCATTCCCAGTTCTGTTGGTGAGGGAGAGATTCAAAACGGGATGTCCGTGAACAGTGTGTGGGGAAGGGATGGAACGGGGTGCAGGTTGCGGAGAAAAGGGGTCAGTCGGGTTAGGAGACTGTTGGGTAGTCGCTTGTGTCTCGTTCGAACTCAAAACTTGTCCGTACAAACTGTCGTCTATTGCCACCATCAAAGTAAATGGGGGATGAGGGCCCCTTTCGTCTCGTCGCGGGTTCCAGAAGGTCTGTACCTGCGGATACAGTCGGCGGATTTCGTATCGTGCGTAACGGTCAGCCAATTCTTCCATGGTGCCGTCACAATCCAATCCCGCTTGGTCACACATTTTAACCAAATCTCGGGGGCGCGTTATTTTTAGGGACTCCTCCCTAATATTTCGCATTGCCTCATATACTTCGGGAGGAATGGGTTCTTCAGTCCGATCGTCAGTATGTTGTATTGTAGGGGTCATTGTAGGAGTCACTGTAACTCCAGTGGTCCACGTGGTAGTGGTAGTAGTTGTGGTTAACGGGGGATCCATATTGAGCGATATTTTGGGCAATAATACAGAAAAAAGTAATGAAACAAAGGGATTTGGGTTAGATAAACAACGAGGCGCTTAAGCAGCCCTCGTAAATCAAAATAATTCGCAAAAGGAAATAGTCAATGTTCAGCAAAAATCAAAAAAAATCCAAAATCAACAATAATCACAATATATCAGAGCACAAAATCTAAATAATATGAGCACTCATGCGGACGCGGGGTGTCGTGGCTCGCCAAGAAAAAGTTTTGGGTTTTTTGGGCTTCTCTATTCTAAATATCTCGAATAATTATTATTTTATAGCGGTGGGTACTATTACTCACGAGTCTCTGAATTTTTTTTTTCCAAAATTTTCTCAATTTCAGTATTTTTCGCAATTTTATTTCGATATTTTTCTTAATACTAATTTTTCGCCATTTTATTTCGATATTTACTTAATACTAATTTTTCGCAACGTTCTTAACTCTAAATGTTCTCTAAACTCTAATTTATTCGAAAATTTCTCCGAGTTTCGCAATATTTTTCGAAAAGTTCGCAATTTATTAATTTTTATCAATTTTTTGCCATATTTTATCAATTTTCTGAATTTTTGAAATTTTTCGCTATTTTTCCGGAATTTTCTGAATTTTCACAATTTTTCTCGATTTTTTCGCAAGTTTTTCGAAATTTTTTGAATTTTAAAATTTTCCTCAATTTTTCGTAATTTTTAGACTCGTTTTTCGAGATTTTCTGAATTTTAAAAATTTTTCTCAATTTTTCGCAATTTTTAGACTCGTTTTTCGAGGCCCCACGTCGGGCGCCATTTGTAAGGGAATTCTCAATTTTATCAAAAGAAATAATTAAACACCAAAAAAAAAAGAATTAAATAAATATTATTTATTTGATGACAAAAATAGAAAAATCGAAATATCAATAATGATAATAAAAATTTTCGGGCGCCAGCTGGTTTGTCGGTCCAGCAACCGGTACAACGCAAAAAAAAAGTACAAAAATAAATTCAAGGTCGCTCGGCGCAAAATAACGTGAGACGCAGCGACTATACGCGCGTCTCGCGAGTCGACAAAGGAAATCGCGCGATAGGGGCAATAAGGGGAGGGGAGGAAAGGGAACAAGAAAAGGCAGGTACGTTTAATCGCGAGGGGGCTTCGCAAATCTTAAATCTCTTAACTCAGGGCTAATACACGGTCCTTCGACGCTATGACCTCTTATTAATTACCGCGATACACAATTTGTCACTTGAAACTACGAAAGGAAATTCTCAAAAGAATGGAACAGTCCATTCGCAAAAAGGGGGTGGGGGGAAGAATCTATTACGCCACGACACCGCAAAATCTCGATACAATTTACACGGGGAAATATTCACTATACTCACTCTTTTTCTCTCCAAATTTTCTTCTCGTCTCTATCTCGTCTTCTATTGAACAAGCGCTCTTTTCTTTTCGCCTCAAAATTACTTCTCTATGCTCTCTACTACGCAATAATAATTTTCGCAATAAAAAGCACGTGTGGCTTCGCTCGCAAGCGGTCAGGGAATGAGGCCAAGATGGCCGTGATCTCGGTCGATGTTCGATCCATGGCGAAGCTCGTCTTCTTCGTTTATCTTGTAGGTGAGGGGGGGTAAAGGGAATGGAGGGGTCTCGTCGTTCTCGTTCGGTGCTGCCGCCTCGCGCCTTGAAGTCGAAGCTGCACGCTCGCCGGCCACTCTCTCTCTCTCTCAATGTTTCTCGTGGCTCGAGATTACAGCTGTCAACGCTGCTCGATGTCGTATTTCCAGATTTGTTTTCCCGAGGCTCAGTCGCCGTTTTGATCGGGACGTCACCCCGGAAAAATGTAATAGTATGTCTCGATATCTCCGTAAAATTCGGGTATTAAATAGTGCTGTGTCTCGGTGGATCGATCTTCAATGAAGTCGATCGGCTCGATGTTGGAGAAAATACGCGCATAAGGTCACGGTGTCCTCTGCCGATACGACGGAGAAAATATTGCAGATTGCTCAATATTCGAGGATTTCTGCTCGTTGGTCGCTTCTTGAAGGGCAGTGGATTTCTGTGGTGATAATGAAATATGTTCGGAAATTTTTGGGAGGGATTTTGTTGGGAAATAGTAAGAGTAACTCGGGAATTTTTTCAAGGATAATAGGACGAGTTTCGCGAGATTAATTCTAATTTTAATTTATCAACTAAATAATACAGTATTTCGCTTTTCTTTCAGGGGTCGTGGCGGATTCCGTGACCGCCGCGATATTATTTTATTTTTATTGAGTCTTTTCGTCACAATATATATTTTTTTTTTCTGAACGAGGGCCCTTGGAAGTGATGATTACTTATGCTATCTCATCCTCTGCGGCTCGCATAGGAGTCTTACGTGAAGTTATAAAAATTATTTCAAAAAACTTGGAAAGACAGTATAAAAAAAGATTGTATTGTTCGTGATTTAAATTTCAAAGGAAACTTCTATATTATTCGCAGAAGATAAGAAAAAAATTACATTGATATGCTTAGTGACCTTTGGTGAGAAAAAATAATAAATTTTTTAAAAATCCAATTGCTTCATGATAAAAAAGTTTTCCTAATTTTTATATCAACCATAGAATTTATATATACCACTAATATTAGTGGACCCGCGGGCAGAACACGATAGAAATTTTTGCTGAAATAATGAAATCATCATAGCTTTGAAATATCTAGATATCAATCTATCATGATAAAACTTTTTTCCATTTGAATGTCATCTAGAGATATTGATAACAAATAAAATAGTGAATATCAATGGGCCTTTCACCAAAAATATTTGATTTCGCATTTTCCCCAAAAATCATGCTTGAACTACAAAAAGTCTAAATCATTAGCAATCTCATAGCTTAGAATACACTGACGTACAAGATACGGAGAACAAGTGAAAGAGAGGACAGAGAGATAAAGAGAAAGAGAGAGAGAGAGAAATAACGTTGCCGAAGAATTGCTTGAAAAAACTCGAAAATTGTGAATTGCGATGATCGTCTACGCAGTTATGTGTCGATAATATGCGTTGCGACGAAAAAAGACGGATCATGTTGGGGTGCAGTTGTATACATCATAAATTTGAGGTTTGAAAAAATTGAACCAAAAAAATATTCCGGAAAAAAATTTTGAAAAATGATGAATTAGGAGAATTTTAAATTTTCAAAAATCGAGAAAATCCTAGCTGGACATTAAATTTTTTGTTCAATTTTTTGAATAGAATACCTTGCACTGATCTTAAAAGATCCTGAAATTTCCCGAGAGGTTTTTTTTATTTTTTTTAAAATGAATTCCTGAATTTTTACAAATCGTGCAAATCCACGATTAACATTACATTTTTCATTAATTTTTTTTTATATAATATCTTTTATTAATCTTAAAAGATCCTGAGATTTTTAGAATAGTATTGTTTCGTTTTAACCTACAGTAAAATATTTATTTTCATCAAGAGTTGAGAAATTTAAATTTAAATTTAAAAAAAAATGTTCCATCTATGGTGGTTGTTCCGGAAATGAACAGTTCACCATATTTAAAAAAAAAAATTCCAAAAATGTATGTTAAAAAATAAATTGCAGGCGATGGGATCGAACCCGCACCCTCAAGAGTGTGAGCGAGCACACTATCCACGCCGCTCTTTCGACGCTTACAATTACTTGCTATTTTCTTGTACATCAAGATTGTTTGAATCATGAGGTACGTACGTGCAATATGCAATATGAAAAATGTTGCATGTACTATTTACTGTTTATATTAAATTTAAAAAAATCGAATACTATATAATAGGGTGTTAATAATTTTTCGTCGCTGGCATGTTTCTGACACTGGATTCAAGTGCTAAAAAATCGAATAACAATAATTTATAAAATATTTTTAAATGTTTGGTTTGATTTGTTGTCACAAATGAATATTTTTCGTAAAAACATTTTTCGTAAAAATATTTAAATTTAAATTTAAATTTAAATTATTTCAAAGAAATAATTTAATTCATAAAGAGGTTTACATTTGAATTCCATTTCAAATTATTTATTTAGGATCGCTTGTAAATAAGTCGTAAGTAATTTCTTGACGAAAAATGTTTTTATTATTTATTATTATTACATTCCAATCGACGTATGAACTGAAAAATAATTTATAATGTTCCCCGATAAATTTTTCCGTTTTCATTGATAACGGAGAGCACCGAGGGAAAAAATCATTTAAATTAAAAAAAACCCGCTCGTGATCCCGGGTGACGTCACGCCTCGAGTCTCACCGCGTTTTTCCGCGGAGCCTCGGACCCTCGACAGCTTCGGCTTCGGCTTACATTGTAGTCGCACACGGACGTGCGACTTCTACGTGTGTTCGTATATCTGACGCCATGGGGTGGGAGAACAACAGCGCGCGAGGGGTCGACGCTTCGGCCGCGCTCGGCTCTCCCGAAGCGACACGAACGTCGTTCGCTCACAGACACGGGCGGCCATCATTGTGTGGCACCGCGCAAAGCCGCAGAGTGGGGGTCGATTTTACGCCCGATCTGGCTGCACTGCCGCTGCGTAGTTGTCGGTGTCCAGGCCAATCGCTACGTAGTTTTCGGTGTCCAGGTCGACAGCTTCATAGTTGTCGGTGTCCAGGTCGACAGCTTCGTAGTTGTCGGTGTCCAGGTCGACCGCTGCGTAGTTTTCGGTGTCGAAGTCGACAGCTTCGTGATTTTCGGTGTCCGGGTCGACCGCTGCGTATTTGTCGGCGTCCAGGTCGACCGCCACGTAGTTTTCGGTGTCCAGGTCGACCGCTTCATAGTTGTCGGTGTCCAGGTCGACTGCCGCGTAGTTTACGGTGTCCAGGTCGACCGCCGCGTAGTTTTCGGTGTCCAGATCGACAGCTTCGTAGTTGTCGTTTCCAGGTCGACCGCTACGTAATTTTCGGTGTCAAGGTCGACTTCTGCGTAGTTGTCGGCATCCAGGTCGACCGCTACGTAGTTTTCGGTGTTCAGGTCGACAGCTTCGTAGTTGTTGGTGTCCAGGTTGACCTCTGCGTAGTTTTCGGTGTCCAGGTCAACAGCTTCGTGATTTTCGGTGTCCAGGTCAACCGCTGCGTAGTTGTCGGCGTCCAGGTCGACCGCTACGTAGTTTTCGGTGCCCAGGTCGACAGCTTCGTAGTTGTCTGTGTCCAGGTCGACCGCCACGTTGTTTTCGGTGTCCAGGTCGACCGCTGCGTAGTTGTCGGCTTCCAGGTCGACCGCTACGTAGTTTTCGGTGTCCAGGTCGACAGCTTTGTAATTGTCGGTGTGCAGGTCGACCGCTGCGTAGTTTTCGGTGTCCAGGTCGACCGCTACGTATTTGTCGGCGTCCAGGTCGACCGCTACGTAGTTTTCGATGTCCAGGTCGACAGCTTCGTAGTTTTCGGTGTCCAGGTCGACCGCTACGTAATTTTCGGTGTCCAGGTCGACCACTGCGTAGTTGTCGGCGTCCAGGTCGATCGCTACGTAGTTTTTGGTGTCCAGGTCGACTGCTACGTAGTTTCCGGTGTCCAGGTCGACAGCTTTGTAGTTGTCGTTGTCCAGGTCGACCGCCGCGTCGTTTTTGGTGTCTAGGTCGATGGCTGCGTAGTTGTCGGCGTCCAGGTCGACCGCTACGTAGTTTTCGGTGTCCAGCTCGACAGCTCCGTAGTTGTCGGTGTCTAGGTCGACCGCTGCGTATTTTGCGGTGTCCAGGTCGACCGCTGCGTAGTTGTCGGAATCTTGGTTGACACCTTCATAGTGATTGGTTCCCAGGTCGAACGTTCCGTAGTATAAGATGTCCAGGTAGACCGCTCCGTAGTTTTCAGTGCTAAAGGCTTATATTTAGGTTTTATTTACGGTTTACTCGAAGAAAAAATATTTATCGATAGATAAATCATTCCAGCTTGTGTTTAATGTAGCAAAATACAATTATCAACGTATCGAATATCTAAATTATCGATTCGTTGTCGTAAATTCATTGGAAGAACGAAGTGAGTACAAATTATTTTTATAACTATTTCTATTATCATTATCATTGTTGTTGTTGTTGTTGTTGTTGTTGTTGTTGTTGTTGTTGTTGTTGTTGTTGCTGTTGTTGTTGTTTGGGTTATCGAGGTTTTCCCAAGAATTTTCCCATGAAATTTCTTTTTTCACTATATCCGCTCCAGCGAAAAATTTTATCTGTTCAAAATTTCCGTACTTCGTGATAAAATGGAAATCTGAAGGGATTTAGCAATATTTGGCATGCTATAAGCAATAATGATCAATAATAATATTGCCCAAAAGTCATTAACAAATTGTTCAATCAGCTGTTGAAGCAATTTATCGAACAATGATGAACAATGATCAATAATTAGTATTGATCGTTGCTTTTTATAGCATGCTAAATATTGCTGAATTTTCTTAGATTCTTATTTCATCATGAAGTAGGGAAATTTCAAACGGATGCAATTTTTTGCTGGAGCAGATATAGTAAAAAAAATTTCTTCGGGAAATTCTTAGGAAAACTCGATAACCCGAACAACAACAACAACAACAACAACAACAACAAAAACTATGATGATAATAATCATAATTATAATAACAATTTGTACTTACCTTTTTCTTTTAATAAATTCGCGACAACGAATTGATAATTTAGTTATTCGATACGTGGATAATTGTATTTTGCTACATCAAACACAAGCTTAAATGATTTATCTATCGATAAATATATTTTCTTTGAGTAAACTGAAAATAAAACCTAAATCTAAGCCTGAAGCACTCAAAACTACGGAGCAGTCTACCTGGACATCTTACAGTACGACACGGTCGACCTCGGAACCAATCACTATAGAGGTGTCAACCAAGGTCCCGAAAACTACGAAGCTGTCGACTTGGACACCAAAAACTACGCAACGTTTGACCTGGACCCCGACAACTATGAAGCTGTTGACCTGAACACCGAAAACTACGAAGCTGTTGACCTAGAAACCGAAAACTACGTAGCGGTCGACCTGGACGCCGACAACTACGCAGCGGTCGACCTGGACACCAAAAACTACGCAGCGAGTGACCTGGACACCAAAAACTACGCAGTGGTCGACCTGGACACCGACAACTACGAAGCTGTCGACCTGGACACCAAAAACAACACAGCGGTCGACCTGGACGCCGACAACTACGCAGCGGTCGACCTGGACACCCAAAACTACGTAGCGGTCGACCTGGACACCGACAACTACGAAGCTGTCGACCTGGACACCGAAAACTACGTAGCGGTCGACCTGGACGCCGACAACTACGCAGCGGTCAACCTGGACACCAAGAACTCCGCGGCAGTTGATCTGGACACCGACAACTACGAAGCTGTCGACCTGGACACCGAAAACTACGTAGCGGTCGACCTGGACACCGGAAACTACGTAGCGGTCGACCTGGACGCCGACAACTACGCAGCGGTCTACCTGGATACCGAAAATTACGCAGTGGTCAACCTGAACACCGACATTTACGAAGCTGTCAACCTGGACAATGAAAACTACGTAGCGGTTGACCTGGACGCCGAAAACTACGCAGCGGTCGACCTGGACACCAAAAACTACGCAGCGGGTGACCTGGATACCAAAAATTACGCAGCGGTCGACCTGGACACCGACAACTTCGAAGCTGTCGACCTGGAAACCAAAAACTACATAGCGGTCAACCTGGACGCCGACAACTACGCAGCGGTCGACCTGGACACCGAAAATTACGTAGCGCTCGACCTGGACACCGACAACTACGAAGCTGTCGACCTGGACACCGAAAACTACGTAGCGGTCGACCTGGACGCCGACAACTACGCAGCGGTCGACCTGGACACCGAAAATTACGTAGCGGTTGACCTGGACACCGACAACTACGAAGCTGTCGACCTGGACACCGGAAACTACGCAGCGGTCGACCTGGACACCGACAACTACGAAACTGTCGACCTGGACACCGACAACTACGAAGCTATCGACCTGGACCCCGAAAACTACCCAGCAAACACACTTGGATGATTTACGAAACATTTACGTATAATTGAAATGTAATAACTACGTCATATAATGTTCATCACAAATTCGTAACTTTTTCATAACGCACGTAAACGAGATGTATATAATACGTCCTGACGATATGTAGTAAGGATGTCAATGAAAGATGTAGGAATTACGAAAAACTATAGACATCACAAATACGTAACATTGATACGTCAAGATCTAGTCACTCTTATACGAGATATTTACATGTACTGTAAACTTGTCAAACTGTTACGAGTCGATGCTGTAACAATTATAGAACATTAGTGATATTATAATCTCGTAGTATAGGCTACGTAGCAAATATGTCACACTGTGACATAAATGTTATAAGACATTTCTTGTAACAAATCCGTAACAGCTATAGAACATTGCTGTAACAATTATAGATATTGGTGATATTATAATCTCGTAGTATAGGTTACGTAGCGAATATGTATAATGTGTGACATAAATGTCACAAGTCATTTCTTGTAACAAATCCGCAACATATACGTATCATATATTACGAGAAATGTCCTCAATCATTTTAAGGTTATGTCGATTAAGGAACGTAAACAATATGTGAGTGTAAAGTACAAGGAGGTGATATCGAATAATCCAGCGTAATACAGAATAAACCAGAATAATACAGCATACATTGCAAGAGGTAAGTTTAATGTGATCCCTTTATTTAAAAGAAAAAAATAAGTTATATGGGTATTTGCCGTGATGGAAAAACACCCAGGAATTCCCTTACTCGGTTTATAACCTTATACGCGTTGCACGTTCACTTAATTTCTCTTTGCCCTTTCTTTCTGTGTTGCAGGCCTGTTTTGAAATTGATAGCCTATTTTCAATTTTCCAGGCATTGTCCTGGTCACAATTTTGACTTTAATCAAAATTTGCCGCACTCATCCCATAATAAAAAGTGTTACGAAGGAAATGAGACGTCGTAGAACAAAATCTATCTAGCAATTCTTTCTTAATCATGCACAGAGTGTAAGAACTCAGTTTTGAGTTTTTACACTCTGCGGCTGATTCAGAAAGAATTGATAGACAGATTTTGTTCTACGACGTCTCATTTCCTTCGTAACTCATTTTCCCATGGGATTAGCACGGCACATTTTTTTTGCTCTTTATTTCAGAGTTGCAGGCCTGCTTTGATATTGTTAGCCTATTTTGAACTTTCCAGGCATTGTCCTGGTCACAATTTTGACTTTAATCAAAATGTGCCATGCTCATCCCATAGGAAAAAGTGTTACGAAGGAAATGAGACGTCGTAGAACAAAATCTATCTAGCAATTCTTTCGTCATCATGCGCAGAGTGTAAGAACCCAGTTTTGAGTTTTTACACTGTGTAAAAACCTAGCTTTGAGTTTTTACACTCTGTGCATGATTGAGAAAGAATTGGTAGACAGATTTTGTTCTACGACGTCTCATTTCTTTCGTAACTCGTTTTCCCATGAGATGAGCACGGCATATGTTTTTTGCTCTTTATTTCAAAGTTGCAGGCCTGCCTTGAAATTGTCAGCCTATTTTGAACTTTCCAGACATTGCCCTGGTCACAATTTCGACTTTAATCAAAATGTGCCGTGCTCATCCCATAGGAAAAAGTGTTACAAAGGAAATGAGACGTCGTAGAACAAAATCTATCCAGCAATTCTTTCGGCATCATGCGCAGAGTGTAAGAACCCAGTTTTGAGTTTTTACACTCTGTGTAAAAACCTAGCTTTGAGTTTTTATACTCTGCGCATGATTCAGAAAGAATTGATAGACAGATTTTGTTCTACAACGTCTCATTTCCTTCGTAACTCATTTTTCCATGAGATGAGCATGACACATGTTTTCTGCTCTTTATTTCAAAGTTGCAGGCCTGCTTTGAAATTGTTAGCCTATTTTGAACTTTCCAGGCATTGTCCTGGTCACAATTTTGACTTTAATTAAAATGTGCCACGCTCATCCCGTGGGAAAAAGTTTACAAAGGAAATGAGACGTCGCCAGCAGTTTATCAGCGTAGAGTATAAAAACTCAAAACTAGGCTTTTCAAGACGACGGTGCACCTTGAGGGTTCTAACTATTCCCAAAAAATTGTTTATTTGGTACCTCAAATGGTGGACGATACATCATATTTGTAGATATTCTACAAAAATTATAAATTATAATTAAAATGTACTTTTCAAATGTTAAAATAAAAATAAAATTCCAACCTAATATGTAGGTTGGAAATACATAAATTTCTTGTAATTTGTTCATAAAATATGTATATACGTAAATTACCTGTAACCACGAAATCACATTGACATCAGTAGTAGGTGTACCACTATGGGGCCCCCCACTCCTATCCCCACTCCTACCCCCACCATGCGGCCTCCGCCACGACAATAATTTTCCCCCCACCACCGAGGAAGTTTATTGCGGTGCAGAGAACGATAGAGGGGGGAGGAGTGGGGGCAGGCGAGGGTCCCATAGTGGCACATTTTTCAAATTTTTAGAAAGGCGCCTGTCCAGTCGTGTTTGTTCTGGAGATACGCCCTTACAATGCTTAAGATCTCAATCTCTCTCTATTTGTCTCTGTTGTAAAGGCGTATGTCCAGCTGCATCTGCTACTACTTCTTTATCTTTGAAATCTTGAATATCGAATATTCGAATCGAAAATATTGAAAATCCAAATTGAAAAACGTGTGTGATGCATCGCGCACGCCTGTTAGAAGAAAACTGAATTCTTTTTTTATATGCTGCATACGCAAGGCCCACGATGAGTCGTATCCCCCTCTCTCTCGCTGAGGACGAGCTGAAGCCCGAGACCCGCGCTGTGTTCACCAACAACGGCGTAATAATTTGTTTTTATCTTGATCGCCGGGGATTTGGAAGAGTAAAGAGGTGTATTTCGTAAATTTGACATGAGATTCATTGAATTTTATAAAATGAATTTATACAATGAGAAAGAAGCACTTCATTATCGCTTGCGAGGAACTACATTTTGAACTATGCATCCTAAATAACCACCATTCAGAGCACTGATATAATTTTTATTTTTTCGCTTCTTTGAACTCCAAGTTGTTGAATTTTCCTCCGTAGTATTGCAATATTAAATTATTTGCGTGTGCTACGGATACCATCTGATGGAACAGAGAGACGTCTTCTTCGAACAGCTTGACAAATCTCGTTGGAAGAAAACAAGAGAATTCGTCCTCCAAATCAACGGTAATTCGTGAACCCCATTTCGTCTGAACACGTTTGATGTCGGTGACGCTGTACTCCTTCTCTGGCGTCAGTTCGACGAGTTGTTTTACGGGCAAAAACTCCGTCAAGCGACCCACTTTGTTGATTCTCGAAAAGTCCATTATTCTTGAGACTGAGAGCGTTCAATTTTCTCGATAATTGGCGAAATTCCGACGTGGTGCGAATAATTTCTTTAATAGCCGCAATATCTTTCAAAAATGCTTCTATTCTTGCTTTCAGAGCGCGTTGCTTTTTTTGTGTTTTTCTCATCAAGGAGCGCTCAAGACTGAATAATATTTCGCGGATACATCATCATCCAAGATTCCCCTTCCAATAAAGCCCTGCTACTTCCCCCACCAATATTAAATATGATACCTGCTGAAATCAGCGTTTTTACCCGCAGCAGTCGCCAACAATGCGCGTGGCACGAGGCTGACTATCCACCGATGGAATTTTCCACTCTTCTTCTATGATATTAAATATAAGGCTTAAAGGCAGTTTTAATGTTTATACGTTTTGTATATTTCCCAATAATAGAGCATTTACAATCATCGAGTCCGAGGATAACAGCTTTGCATACAATGAAAACACTTAAGACTAAAAACACCATTATCGTTATGTCTAGATTTTGAATTATTAACCTTTTTTGAGAAAGCGTTGTAATAATCATAGGCTATTTTATCGTTGCGGGATAAGTCATTTGAAAATACACTTCTAAACTTATTAATGCCGAGGCCAGTGCACATATAATGAAGAAACATAACGCAATACTGTCCGCAACACTCCGAATCCGGACCTTGAAATTGAGTAGTGTTGTATCGGAAGAGTTTGCAGTTGCTTCGGAGGCGTTCGAGATGCTGTGGGACGATTGGAGGGAGCCCGTAGCTATCGAAGAACCATCCGCGTCCATCTCGATCAACGTAGAGGGCGACCCAATGGGCTCCTGGCTGTTTGTGGCCATCGGTATTAACCACAAGAGCTGTCGGTTTCGTCCACACCTTCGGAATACGATCCGCCGGGTACACTCCTATCTCGTGATTTTGAATATTCTGCAGCGCTCGTAGAATTTGCAGGCTGTTCATAACAAGCCAAGGCCGATAGTTTTTTTCGGAGACGTTTGTCTCGGTCTTCTTGCTCCCATAGACCTACGTTCCACGTCGTAGTCGTCCTATACTCCCATAAGGAGCTGTAGCGTTCGTGCTGACAAAGCCACTTCTTGATTCTTGTTATATTATTCAAAGAACATTGATGTTTCTCGTTTTTGCGGAGCAGACCGTGGTATATGCAGAACGTTTCGCTTGCCGGTAAATTACGGAATGCTGGTACTTCATCATTTTCCTCCAAATTTATAATAAAGTAGCCTGTGAGATGTGCCAGGTACAGCGATTTATCATTACCTCTTGTGAATATTCGGGTAGCCCGAACCGCAATTTGCTTCAGAATTTTTTCAACATCACATAAAGGTGTAGTACCCTCACGCCACTCTATACCATGATGATTATTTTTTAACCATTTGTTTTGTCGTTGTATATGTGGCTGTAGCTCGCCATACGAATGAGGTGCTGCGACAATCCAGTGAGCATAAAAGTCAGACTCAATCGAGATAACAGCAACTTCTTTCGGTATAAAGTTGTTATATTTGTCCTTTAAACCCTGTATGTCAATCACGATATTCATTATGACGTACGTTGTGATTCTTCAAAGCATCAGACCATACTGAACATTCAGTCGTCTTGTGCTGCGCGGTGAGCCAAACGAATCGATGTGTGTGTATAATGATTTTCGAATCAACCGCTGAAATCTACGATTACTTGTCTGGATGAATCAATTTCCAACACGTTATCATATTCCGCGTATACTATGCAATTAACTGTCGATGTGAGAGCTTCTTGGAAACGTACTTCTATTCTGACGCTACCGTGGCGCACCAAATTCCAATGGGTACTACTGTTGGCCGAGAGATCGGGGGTGAGATCGAATGCAAACAGGCAATAACCCAATGGGTAAGAGGTACGCGAAATACAATTGCCCTGATTGAGAAAATGAATCCCCGTGCCGGAAAACAAAGTATGGTAGGCATCCACGTACTGAAGGTCGTTTTGGAAGTCAGGCTGCAAAGGTTTTGATGGTATCTGTACACCGTCCGCGTACAATGAAAGATAATTGATTCCGTGATTATTAAAGTTGAACGGGTTCAGCTTACGATCACCATTGAAGGCCTTATTATTGACGAAGCCTATTATTATGCGTTTTGGTAGTTGACCGAGTATGACATTATCCAACGTATCACCATACACGCCAGCGTGCATTGATATTGCTTTGACCTCTACTCGGGTCAGTGGATATTTTGCGGTTGCTTTAGAGAGAGCTCTTGCGTGGGCCAAAAGCACACCAGGAGCTATCTTAGCACGTCGCACGAGAAGCGATGCTTCTACTATACGAATACTGCAATCCGCTGAAGAAGTCATGAGACAAAAGGCGTTGTTTGTACGCACTAGGCGCAAACGCATTTCAACGCCGTTTATTAAAAATCGCTCCTGATTAAAGATGTCGCAATGAAGGTGCCCAAGCAGATCGACCGTTTTTCCAATGCTTAAATGTTCTCGGCGGTTTTTAAGACCGGTATTAGCGTCCGCAATATCATCCATTTTACCGGCTGTATCGTTATACCAGAGAACGCTCGTAAGGTGAGAGTTCTTTGCACCAGCCCCATAATTTAACAGAGTTTCAATGTATGCTCGGTATGCATAAGCGTTGTTAGGGGGGGATACAAGCTTTTGGTTCAAAAAAACATCGACCTGATTGAACATTGAATGCAGCAGATTATTTATGGGGCCTGCTACGGCAGCAGAAGTGCCCTCCTTTGGAACGGCTCTTGTATTTATTTGAACGCGTAGGCTCAGCATGGTATGGGCAAGATCGATATACTCATCGCCTTGCCCTGGTACCACAAATTCAATAGGTGAATCATCGGTTAAGGATGAAATTGGTTTATAGTATACCCACTGCGTGCCCTCAATTGTGGTCTGGGTTGGAGGCAGTGTAAATAGTTCGAGTTCGGACTTCAAACACTCGCACGAGTGGGCATGTAAGAAGGCCATTTTTTCTTATGTTGAGGAGAGACCACGTTTAAGCAAAAATATCCGCGACAGTCCTCAGCGCCTTCTTCTTCTTCCTCTTTCCTCGGGTTTTTGCCTTTGGTCTCTTCACCGATGGCGCCTTACCGCTCTTCTTCCTTTTCCTCGTCTTCGTTGATGCAGATTTCTTTCTCTTCGCACCGATGTGACGTGTTGCGCTGCTGCTAGCGGAATGTAGCAATTTCATGATTTTATCTGGCTTATAACCGGAGCCCTGCATGAGAGTGTTCATTTTTTCTTCCGCTTTGCGCTTTAAATTCTGTCCGGATTCACGTAGACGCGCTTTGAAAGCATCTCTCGGCTTTATCCCACTGTCGATTATATCACCGGCTACATTCATACCCGAGCGCAGGGCTTCTTTACCGACAGCCCGCGCTCCCAGTTTTAATAATGGTATGATACTACGAAAGAGCCCTCCGAGAAAGCTACCGATACCATGGCCGCGCTGATTCGGCGAACCGATGTATACGTGGCTGATGCCGCCATAGCCTGTCCTAGCACCACCACCGCCAACCTGTGCTTCAAAGTGCTCGCCGTAATAATCCATTTTTATCGATATTAATCAATGCGCTTGAATTGTAACGTCACCGTCAGAGTCCCGTGCTCAAATGGTATTGGAGCACCAAATTCATCCCTTATATCAATGTCAATTGTTTGAAAACTTGTGCACAGAAGAGGCACGTAGCGTGGTGGTGAGAAACTTTTGATTTTCACTGACCCGTAATTGTAATTATCAGAGGCATCGGCTGATAAGACCCGCAGCAATGGAGTATGGACATCTCCTGTAATATAGGATTCGCATATGTTGGTATAGACAAACAGCATATTGGGAATTCCATTGGTGAGGCCCGCTATTCGTTTGCCTATACACGCTGCGGTACTTTGTACAACAACCCCTATAGAGTGCGTAAATCCTAAAATTTTATTCAAGACCGGGGAGAAATAGAAAGCATGCTCTTGATTCGTACACGACACGCAGATACGCGTCGCCGTCACATAACCGTTGCGTGTCCGCTGGAATCTCAAATGACCAGCCACACACGATATCTCATTAATTGTTTCGAGAAGCGTATCAACGTTGTGGTACACGCCTGGTGGCACACAAACACGATCTTCTCTGAAATCGATATCTGCACCCCCGATGCTAGGATTCACAACATTCGTTACGACATGAATGAAATTTTGTTCGGCGTCAGTAGGTACGTGCAAAATTGTCATGGGTATGTGTATTTCGGCTAGAGACACGGCCCAGCTGCCGTGTAAAGACACAGGTTGCGGTAAATGTGTGGTGTAACGAGTTGTCGTGTTATCAGGATAATATTGCATGCTACTATTGCTGGGTAAAACGATAAAAAATTCGTCTTTCATTTTGATAGATCCTTCTTCTTCTTCGTTTTCTTATTGCTCTTTAGCTCAGCAGGCGTTGTTTGTACTCTAGATAATTCGGGCTCATAAAAAACACCATCAATATCCTCGTGGTGAAGATCGCGTAAAAAGTATACCACAGGCCAGCGCGTATATGATACACGATGTATTTTGAATAACTCGCTGGTCCAGCCGCTCTCGTAACCTTTTGCGAAGGCGGCCTTTGAACTACTGATGCGTACAATATCACCAACTCTATATTTAGGAGGCTTCTGTTGTTGCGGCTCTCGGTATCGTTGCATCAGGTTTGATCGTGCCAAAGCAGCTGTAGCGAGGGTCACTGCTGAGGGAGCCATTTTTATACTACTATGCCGCGCGTGATTATACGCCCTAACAATGTTTTGTAGAACGTCTACATAACGTTTATTCCGAGAATATGTAAAATAGCGCCACATTCTTTCTTTTAGCGTTCTGTTGAACCTCTCCACAATGGCGGCTTTTATATCAGGATTTCTTGCAATGCGGAACTGGATATCACGGGTTTTCAAGAAGCTCTGTAAAGCCGAACCTACAAATTCTTTCCCTCTGTCCGTCTGCAGGGAAACGGGTACTCGACCATTACTGTTCTTTTTCGTTAGTATACGCGCAAACGCCTTCGTCACAGACGCAGCCGACTTATCGCGTAAAAGCTCAACCCACGCATATTTACTGAAAACATCTATGACCACAAGCAGATATGCATAGTTGTCGTTGTAATTCTTAATTGAGCGGAGATCTACGAGATCAGCCTCCCAAACATCATCAATGTTCTGTACATTGTAGTGCCGTCGGGGAAAGCGATGCCGCACAGGTTTGTGTTTTGTGTAAACCTCCTGGCCCTCAAGCCAGTGTATTGTGTCAGCATCGGCGATCTTTTTTGCACGCGCAACGCGTAGCAGTTTGGCTGCACCTGAAAACGACGCTTCATGGGTGGGATCAAAGTACGTTTTTTCCAATATTTTCATTATTTATTATTATAATTTGAGACTGGCCCAGATTACACGTCTTTTCTTATTAGCAATACCAGCGCCACTTTGCACGCCACGCACCGATTCACTGTTATCACTACCACTGTAGAATTGCGAATGAGGAGGTATGTCGCTTATCTCAGTATCGCCATCGCTGCTGCTGCTGCTGTGATCTCTCTGTCTTTCGTGCATTGTTGAGTTGGCTCTAGATTCCAGCCATAATTCCTGATTCCCGACAAATTCCCTCGGTGTTTGAATTGATTTCAAAAATTTTGCGAAATCCGCGCGCCCAATTGGTTTAGGGGCTTTTCTTGCTCGCATAGCGTCGTTCACGAGATCAACAATATTCGAGTTCTTGATCTCTTTTCCGTCCACAGAAACAACACCCACTGAATTCCAAAAGAATTTTGCTGGTGTTGCGTCGTGTAAGCGTCTCAGCAAAAGTTTCGCTTTGGTGCGAAATTTTACCGGTATACTTTCAATTATGATGGAATCATTCATACGTGTGTGATCCTGCTCGATTTTTTTATAATTTTGGATCGTTGGTTCCTGCTTTAAGAGGGCAAGGTGCTGCTCAGCTCGTTCGCCGTCGGCAAAATGAAGGTAACGCTGCAGCACAGATAAATACGCGGCCCACTTTTCTCGCTCGTCTTTGTACGAATCGGTATTCAAAATCTCGTTCATCTCAATATCTAGTCTGCTTAGAATAGCTCGTGCTGCCGGAGACTTGGCATCTTCATGACCGAAAATTGTCTGCGGATAATTTGGTGCATGTCCATTTGAAAAATTCTCAGCAGGTATGAGCACCATTTTCTTTGCATGCTCCATTATCAACGACCGCCGATGAGGTTGGAGAGAACGGTGCCCAATATTGGTGCCAGCAAAAGTGGTAAAAAGCCACCACTCTGGACGACGAAGCGCTTCTTGCTCTTCCAGCAGCCTTTTTTCGCTGCTAAACGGCGAAGAACGGGGGCGTGCTGACGTAATTTTTTCCTCTGTTCCGGTTTCAAAGGCACATTACCGCGAAGAACATTTAATGCGCATTCACAAATCGATCGTATTATCTGTGAGTCCGCTTTACGCAAAACAGCCTCTCGCTGCTCCTTATTGAGATGCTGAAGGGCTTGCAATATCGCAATGTGCTTCTTGCAGAGAGGTGATCCTCTGCGAGCCATTACAACCGTAGAACTGGCAATTCCCCGCTCGTGTCGCTGCTTTTTAACTTTTTTCGCGGTATGTAAACAAAATGATGAGGGTCATCGGGAAAAATAGCGGTCCGAAATCTACAATTATCGGGAGTGGATTGTTTCAAATCTAGCAATAAATAGCCGTGTGGTTTTGACGTGGCATCGTGATAAACCTCTTGTAAAAATCGAGGGTTTTCCGGATACACCTGGCGTGCCAAATGCTGTATTTGAGCGCGATCACGAGGATTCTTGAAAACAACTATATAATTAGCATTCAATGAAATGTCCCTCTGTCCATGGCCTTGGTGGAATAAGTTTTGGGTAATAAAAATTACGCTCAAATTCTTGTGGTGACTACCCTTGGTGAATAGATCGACAACACTATTGTTCGATGCTTCACGCATTAAGTCATCGATAATAATGAGTTCAGCCCGTGGATCGTTTGCATAATCTGCAGCTTGAGGCAGACCCTCATGAAATTCGATTGAAGTACCATATTCCGCGTATGCAGGCTGCCACTCGGAGTAATAAAAAATTATTCTTTGGAAAGGCTCGCTGCTCATTTGCGCGATGAATTACAAAAATTTTTTCACAAAATACGTTTTACCACAGCCCGTGGGACCGCAGATCATCGATGTCCAGGGATGCTTCCACCGCGTATCCATCTTACAGAATGACCGAAAAATTTCCTGCTCAGCCTGTTTAATAAGATTTTTAATGGAGAAATAGGGTAAACAAAATGATTCAACATCGAAAGATTTATTAGTAAACCATAATTTTTGGTTAACAAACATACATGCTGTTCTTTATTATTAACAGAATATAGGTATATTAAAGTATCTATCTAGTTATAATAGCCGTATGGTAAGGATGTGTATGGACCATCGGGCCGTCGTTTTACGCTCGACGGCTTACATTTTTTTGTCTCGGGACGCGTGACGACCTGGTGAAATTCTGTACGCCGAATCGCATCATACTCTAATTCAATGGGGTCAACTCTCTCTCCAATTATAAACTGTCGTATAGAGCGGTAATTGATCAAAGAACTATTTACAAAATTAAGCGTTATGCCTTTAACCTTGCACACCTCTTTTTTCGAACCATCGGATCGTCGGACAATAAAAGAATAAAATTTCGGACCTCCGGACACAAACGATTCAATGTAGCTGCCCTCCCCGTGCTCGCTAAGCTCGTCCGTTAGGTCGCCCAGAAGCTGCCCGATCGGCGGCTCGTACTCGTTAGGGGCTTTTTTCGTCACGTAAATACAAGAGTCGGTATCACAGTATAGTGCGCGACGGCCCAATTTTTCGAGATAACTGTATAATTTCAACCGCGCCTGAGCCGTGGTGTACGCAGCACAGGGATGGGCGGACTCGAATCAAAAAGTATTTAAATACATGCTTTAAATGATAAATCATTTTTGACTCGTGATTTAAACGGGCTCGGAGTATCAAGTACTTTCGGACTTGTGATTTAAACGGGCTTGGAGTATCAAGCCTTTTTTGACTTGGGATTTAAACGGGCTCGGAGTATCAAGTCTTTTTTGATTGGTGATTTGAACGGGCTCGGAGTATCAAGTACTTTTGGACTTGTGATTTAAACGGGCTTGGAGTATCAAGCCTTTTTTGACTTGGGATTTAAACGGGCTCGGAGTATCAAGTCTTTTTTGATTCGTGATTTGAACGGGCTCGGAGTATCAAGTACTTTTGGACCTGTGATTTAAACGGGCTTGGAGTATCAAGCCTTTTTTGATGTGGGATTTAAACGGGCTCGGAGTATCAAGTCTTTTTTGATTCGTGATTTGAACGGGCTCGGAGTATCAAGTACTTTTTTACTCGTCACTCCTTTCGATTAAGAGTGACAAATTCTTTTTAATTCTGAGTATATTTAAGCTTTAAATTCATTTTAATTCCTTTTTTAATCGAATTAAACGACGAAATTCATATTAATTCCTGAATATTTTTTAATTGTACCATGGTCAAATCGATCCCGGTACAACAAATTATAACTCCGCATACGGAGAATAATAATTAGTGACAAATAAATAAATAAATAAATAAATAAATAAATAAATAAATAAATAAATAAATAAATAAATGAATAAATAAATTTTTTTTTTTTTTTTTTTTTTAAATACGGGCCAGTATGCTCGCGCGTAGACTCAACCAAACTAAATCCGGATTTGGTCGATACTGGCCCGTATTTAAAAAAAAAAAAAAAAAAAAAAAAAAAAAAAAAAAAAAAAAAAAAAATTAAAAAAAAAAAATTAAAAAAAAAAATTATTTAATTATTTATTTATTTATTTATTTATTTATTTATTTATTTATTTATTTATTTATTTATTTATTTATTTATTTATTTATTTATTTATTTATTTATTTATTTATTTATTTATTTATTTATTTATTTATTTATTTATTTGTCACTAATTATTATTCTCCGTATGCGGAGTTATAATTTGTTGTACCGGGATCGATTTGACCATGGTACAATTAAAAAATATTCAGGAATTAATATGAATTTCGTCGTTTAATTCGATTAAAAAAGGAATTAAAATGAATTTAAAGCTTAAATATACTCAGAATTAAAAAGAATTTGTCACTCTTAATCGAAAGGAGTGACGAGTAAAAAAGTACTTGATACTCCGAGCCCGTTCAAATCACGAATCAAAAAAGACTTGATACTCCGAGCCCGTTTAAATCCCACATCAAAAAAGGCTTGATACTCCAAGCCCGTTTAAATCACAGGTCCAAAAGTACTTGATACTCCGAGCCCGTTCAAATCACGAATCAAAAAAGACTTGATACTCCGAGCCCGTTTAAATCCCAAGTCAAAAAAGGCTTGATACTCCAAGCCCGTTTAAATCACAAGTCCAAAAGTACTTGATACTCCGAGCCCGTTCAAATCACCAATCAAAAAAGACTTGATACTCCGAGCCCGTTTAAATCCCAAGTCAAAAAAGGCTTGATACTCCAAGCCCGTTTAAATCACAAGTCCGAAAGTACTTGATACTCCGAGCCCGTTTAAATCACGAGTCAAAAATGATTTATCACTTATTTTTTTTTTAAGTTCTTTATGCCCATCCCTGACGCAGCAACGACAGCGTTAGCGATAGGGGATGATTCTACAGCCTCCTCAGTCTTGATATAATTGACATACAATATTTGATTATTTACAGGTAATATTCCTGTGATTTCGTATTCAGGATCTGCCAATAGTTCCATAAGTTTCTTGCGGCTCGAGACTATTACGGTTTGCGGTAAGTTTTCACGCTGCCCGAATTTTCCCCAAAAGGAGTTCAAACAAAGTTTAGCTACGGAGCGTAATCCCGGATTCTTTTCTATATTGTTACGATTTAACTTGACGCCCTCGGACCTCTCGAATGCGGCGATGTACCGCTCTTTTGAAGCCTCATCTTGCAGGCAGTTTTCGGGCCAGCCACTTGCTTCCTGTTTAATTTTAAGAAACGTATTGATGTACTCTGCAAATAGCCCGCCCTCGCCTGTATCGCGATTTAATTGCGTGACCTCATACTGCCAAATCTCTATTACACGCAGGACTTTGTACCCGCACGAAACGGCTTTCCGCACCTCGTCGGCGACCCATGTACCCTCAAAAACGCGTTCAGCCTGATCCTCATGCTCGCAGTTTTCCTGATTCATAATTTTGGCGCAACTGCGGCAAAGAGCGAATAGTAGGCGATGATGCATGCGTACTGGCAATACAGGATGATAGAGATTGCGCGGCGGCAACACAACACATTTCACGAGACCCTCTACACGCGTGAGATCAGTATTATCGGGTCCCGTGAGCTCCATACACGCATCACCTACATAAGGTTTCGGATGCCCGACGGGGTATTTACCGAATTTACAGATGTACGGGTATAGTGAACAAACGTCTACGTAGCGTATCTCTTCACCCTCTTTTACATCATATAGCGTGACCATATTTTCGGTACGGCCGCCAAAGAACGCGTCACGCGGGTTTAACGGTTCTATGCAAGCTAGAGGATGATCTCGCACGAACGCCGCCATTTGCTCATTTGTTTTTATCATTCGATCGTACTCGCATTCCCAAATTTCATTCAAAACATAACCACCGGCCCGAATTTTATCGGCTATTGCTTTGGTTCTTTCAAAACGCTCATCCATCGATACACCATTGCCCTGTTTTTTATCTCTATTCACGAGAAAACATTTCGGGCATCCGTGCCAATAACAGCCGTGAAACTGCAATACGTGCTTACCGGCGAGGCTTTCATAGTAACCATCTACCAACAAATTCTGCGGTAATCTGAATTCGCGGGAGCTACCGGCGTGTACAATTTCGTGTTCAAGATATTGCTCCATCCAAACAAGCCATGAGACGGCTTTTTTCGACTGTTTATGAGCCCATCTATACCCTGTAGATGGAACAATACCTATGGTATCAGCTTTTAAAAAAATTTTTCGGAAAACGCGGAAACAAGCTGACGCAATGGTGGTACTCTCGTCGAACGGGCAAACACGACCGCTGGAGATGAAAATATCCCGAAAAACCATACAAGCACGTCTCAATATTGTGACATCCAGTGTGCAATAGCTAACAATTTCTTTTGAAAAATCAAACACGTAATGCTGCTCTTTTGATTTGTTATACCATTCCAAAAAATTCTCGCGTTCCTTTGTGCGCATCGTGTCGACAGAGTAGAACTCTACAGCCGGCAGCTCCCCTACATAATTCTGATTTACCGGCCTGTTAAAGAGATGGGGAAATGTACCTTTTCCAGCTATGTCTGAGAGACCGAAGGCTTTCGGGAGTGCCGACAATGGCATGTGGAAATAAAGCAGGCTGTCGAGAAAGATGAGTTTTTCAATACGCATGCTAATAATTTTCGTGCCGTTCAAGATCAGTGTGGGGAGTTGTGTTTTCTTTTCCTCGATTAGATAGCGTAGAATAAACTGCGCGTCAAAACCGCTTGCGTTATGCGCTATGCAAACCGTATGCGTAAATCCCTTTACCTGTTTCATAGCTAATTCGACCAGCTGCCCGACAGGGTTTTCCCGAAAAATAAATTCGTGCACACCGCAGCTTTTACACGGCTGAACAAGCGTGTCGTTATTGCAACAGTCTGCACATACCCGCTGAGCTACGCAAAGATTTGGCGTGTGCACGAATATACTTGGGTCCCCCTTCACAGGAGTACACTGCTGTGTTTCGAAATCATAAAAAATGAAAAGAATTTTTCGTTTAGCCGACTGCTTAGCGTGAATTGGGCTCATAAAACACAGATGGTTGTATGGCCGCTCGGTCTTGCATGTATTGCAAAAACTTTTACCACATTTATGTTTCTTTTTTTGCAGAGGCTTGATCGTTCTAAAGCAGCTAAGGCAGCGCTTAATTGATCGACAAACGCGACTATCTTTATGTTTCCGGAAACAATCGTCGCCGAAAAAGTCGCGATTGCACGCCGCGCACTTAATTGTATCAATCAAGAGACAAGGCGGGGATCCGCGACAGCGAGGGCATTTTTTTGAGCATCTGTGTTCGTATTGACGATTGAATCGTTTATTGCACAATGTACAGAAATCTCGACTACCGACAGCTGCTCTTAAATTTAAAATCGGCTCAAAATGATGCGAACGCTCGTAATATAATATATAAAGTGTGTGTTGAACCGACCCGATGGCGTCTAAAACTCTCTGTGTACCATCAAACAAGGGCTCCTCACCGCGCCCTATTGTCAAAAACTCAAAAATCACGATCGCAATACCGTCTTGTAATAAAAAATTCTGATAACGCGCAATTTCGCGCATGCCGCATCCGCGCGTCGGTATGCTTACGCCTGCAGCCCGAGTAAGTTCTTCTGCTTCTTCTTTTTGTAGCGATCTATGAGCTTTTCTGATACTCTGCCAGCGATTGTGCAGATTTCCCGATCGAATTTGCCCCCTCTCCGCGTATGCTCGAGCAGTCACCAATGAACGCGGTAAGCATAAATTATCAGTGTTCGGAATAGTCAAAATAGATCGTTTTGCCACACCCTCATATGATAACCCCTTCCTGCCTGTTCCTTCGACACCGCGGACGACACATGTCGTGATACGGCTTGTATCGTCAATATTTAAATCGCTTGAGCTTTGCGCAACGCTACTTATGAGATGCCAAATATCCTCGAAAGAGTAGTCTCGCGCAGGTCGAAAAGACAACCATACAGGCCCGTGAGCTAAGCCGCTTGCAGCAAACGTTATACCGACTTGGTCACTACCTTCGCATGAAGCAGTGATATGCGTGAGGAGATCGCGAAAGGCTCCTTCGAGCCAGTTCAACACAGAGACGTTGGGGCGTGGTTGGCGTATTCGTATGGTTGTTTCGCGGCCGCGAAGTTTAAATCGTTTGAAATACCGGGAATAATCTTCTATAATGTCAAATCGTTCACCAGGTGGCTGCACATCACCGTAAACCTCGGTTTTTTCAGCGGCGCGTCGCCTGCCAGCACCCCTCTGCACACCTGGAAGTTTTAAGAAGCACACATTAATGGAAATTCTATTATGAATACGAAAAACGATAATTATTGTTATTATTAGTACCTCATGCGAAGCTTGCAAAATCTATAAAGCCCATTCGTTATTGCCAGGACCGAGGCCCATTGAGTAGCCTACGATACACAAATACATGCCTCAGTTTTCATTGGATAAACTCAATAATCTGCCGACCACGTCCTGACATGAAAATACGCCCGTGCTGATTTGATTTTGCACATGCAGATGAAAAAATCAATAATTACCAAATACATCATCCTCTAGGGCAAGGTCTTGATACTGTTGATCAGTCTGTTGGAAAGGCAAGGGGGTTGCCTCCTCCAGTTGTACGAGATACTCGTCACACAATCCAAGCTGATTTTCCGGCCAATAATAGGTGCTTTCTTAGAGCGGGTATGGTATATTAACAGCCTCCCAGTCTCCATTTTCTTGTGGTAAAACTACCGCCTCTTCTTCGTCATTATCGGCGTGGAAAAAAAGATTTTTTTTCGGGTATGACGTTTGACTACCATCATCTTCAGAACTTAACGATATGTCGGAGAACTTCCTTTGCTTTTGCAACCCCGAAGGACCAGCTACTACTATATCTGAAGGCTCTGACGCATCATAAGCGCTGCCCTGCCCGTTTCCTTCGGAGTGCTCTATTATCACTGTTAAAATAAATAAATTCCATTTTTATTGTTTTAAATCATAGCAACATATAGAGCGATACTCATATATTTTGTTGTTACTCACGTGAGGCAGGGGCATCTGCTTGCAAACCCGTCTCGATGTTATGCTGCGTTTGAGTTATTTCAGAATTTTCTACTGTGACGGCCGCTCTTATCATTTCATCCTCCTCGTCAGACGCAGCATCATAAAATTCCCGATAATCTAGTTTAATTAATAATAAACAGCTATGAATCAGCTGATCATTAATCATCGCTCGTTAAGCTGATTGACCGATAATTATTTAAGAAATTATTTGCCTAATAATATATGAATTATCAATAGCGTGGATACTTACGGCGTATTTCAGTAGCAATACTGCGCGTGCATTGAGCATCATGAAGGCCTCGCCGTTGCAGCTCCTCAAACACGCACGTTAACACGCGCTGCCCTTTGAATACACCCCGCGTATACGCCCTAGCGATTACACGCAGAGGTGTCCACCAGAGCACATATTTAAGACGACTTATGAGAGCGTTCTCAGGCAAATGTCGTAATTGCGCACACCATTGATTATTACATCGTCTGCGTAAATGTGGCGTACGTAACTTTACTACACGCAAAATATTCAAAATACATTCAAGCAGAATAATATTATTCGTCATTGCGAAGCACGAGAGTGGGACAATAGTTATGTAGCGCGATCAAAAACGAACTAACGAGCTCGTGCTTTTTTCAAAACGAATATAATATTCTAATATGATAAAGGCTATATTCGCGTCTGTATGTGTGTGTGCAGATCACATTTGTTTTAATGCTGATTTTGCATTTTTCGAAGATGCGCTCGAATCCTTGTGCATGGATCAACGCATATAAGCGTGCCATGCCATGTATAATATACGCTCATGATATGAGTCGGTTAAAGCGGTATGCGCTTATATTTTGCGCAATCGTTACGCTCTTCTATATCTCAGCCGCTGTAACACGCTACTTACCTGGTCCAATAGAAACGCAATATTTAACATCGCACATTCCAGAGTTTCATGCAGACGCTACGTACGCATATCTATTTCACCCATGCATCCATTGTGTCGCGCGCGTGTCTCCAGGTTCACGGTCATCGGATTAACCATATATTAATTTAATTTTTCTGAAGTCAAAAGGGCGTATCGACAGCGCAAAACGCATGCTCGCTTACACCCTTGCTAAGAAAAATTGAAAAAAGAGCGAGTTGAATGTGTAAAACGTATGCTCGCTTACCCCTTTTATCGAATAAAATGAAAAAATTGCGATATCTCGAGAACGGTTGGAGATACGCGAAAACGGCCGAAATTTGGAAGTTATTAAAAGATGCAGTACCTCGAGGCGCCCGAGCGAGCCACGCCCTCGGATTTTCAAAAATCAAAAACTTTTCGAAAATTCATCTTAACTGAAATACGAAAAAATGGTGATATCTCGAGAACGGCTGGAGATACGCCAAAACGGTTGAAATTTTGGGGGTTTTCAATGGGGGTGGGTCCTCGATGAGCCCGACCGACCTACGCCCTTGGATTTTCAAAAATCAAAAACTTTTTGAAATTCCATCTAAATAGAAGAAAAGGGTGGGCTCTCGAGAAGGAATTGCCCATATATTCTTCTTCCGGACATAACACGGAACGCCGTATATGAATATATATTGAGATTGTGTAATAATATAAGTTTTTAATTTTTCTGAAATAAAAAGAGCGTATCGCACGTGCAAAGCGTATGCTCACATACGTCCTTTTCACGAATAAAATGAAAAAATGGCGATATCTCGAGAACGGTTGGAGATACGCCAAAATGGTTAAAATTTTGCGGGTTTCCTAAAGGGGCAGGCCCTCGAGTAGACCGAGCGACCCACGCCCTCAGATTTTCAAAAATCACAAACTTTTTGAAAATTCATTTTAACAGAAATATGGAAAAATGGCGATATCTCGAGAACGGTTGGAGATACGCCAAAACGGTTGAAAATTTCGCCGGTGTTATATGTGTTCTCGATGTGTTCGAACGACCCACGCCCTCAGATTTTCAAAAATCGAAAACTTTAAAAAATTCATTTAAATAGAAGAAAAGGGTGACATCTCGAGAAGGAATTACCCATATATGAATATATATTATGAATGTGTCATATTATAAGTTTTTAATTTTTCTGACATAAAAAGAGCGTATTACGTGTGAAAAAGGTATGCTCACTTACGCCCTTTGCATGAATAAATTGAAAAAATGGCGATATCTCGAGAACGGCTGGAGATACGCGAAAACGGCCGAAATTTGGAAGTTATTAAAAGATGCAGTACCTCGAGGCGCCCGAGCGAGCCACGCCCTCAGATTTTCAAAAACCAAATACTTTTTGAAAATTCATTTGAACAGAAATATGAAAAAATAGCGATATCTCGAGAACGGTTGGAGATACGCCAAAACGGTTGAAAATTTCGCCGGTGTTATATGTGTTCTCGATGAGCTCGAATGACCCACGCCCTTGGATTTTCAAAAATCAAAAACTTTTTGAAAATTTCTTATAGCCTCTCCTCTGGCACAGGCTTAACACATCGGGCGTGTAAAATATATACCTTGGGCCCCTTATACCGGATCGCCTGTATACACGTATATTTTGCACGACCGTTACGCCCTTCTAGGTCTCAGTCGTTTCCACGCGCTGCAATGCGAAATGTTTATCATGACACATTCCAGAGCGCTTACTAGTTTCATGCAGACGCTACGTTGCACGTATCTATTTCACTCGTGTGCCCCTTGCGGCGTGTGTCTCCAGGTTCACGGTCATCGAAGGCTTGTAAGACGCTCTGGTAGGTGGGGGGCGAGGTAGGAACGCTGTATTCGGTGAGATGCATCATTTCTTTTTTCATTATAACTTCATTAGCTTTTCGCCAGCGAGGTCTGCGTACAGCTCTCTCTGTTATTTTTGACTTGTGCATTTTAAATACGCGCGTGTATTGTTTTTTTCTCGTGCTCGTGGTGCTGTGATTTTTGGTGAGTGAAAAGTGTTAAACTAAAAAGAGTGACAAAAACAATGCGCAAAAAATAAAGCGCGCGTTATAAAAGTGAAAAAAGTGTTTAAAAATATTGCGCGAAAGAAAAAACGTTGCCGGAAAAAATGTAAAAAACATTGCGCGAAAATCATTTATAACTAAATGTGTGAAAAAATATCGCGACAAAAATGAGCGAAAAAGAAAATAATTAATTGAAAATAATTTAGAACTAAAAAAAGCGTGAAAACATATCGCGATAAAAACAATGCGTGAAAAATGTAAAAAGAAAAAACACTGCGCAAAAATAATGTAAAAAAGAAAACAAATATAAAAATAATAAATTGAAAATAATTTAAAACTAAAAAGTGTAAAAACATTGTGCTGAAAAGGATAAGAGAGTGATCATGATGAAAAATTAAGCGTGTGAAAAAAAATCATTGTGTAAAAATGTGTTGTGCATGAAAAACATTGCGCGAAAATAATTATAAAAACAATGAATTGAAAATAATTTGGAACTAAAAAGTGTGAAAAAAATAATAATGTAAAAATTTTAAAAATAATGAATTAAAAATAAATAGTGTGAAATTGCAAAAAGTGTACATGTGTGCGTGAACATTACGCGGAAAATAAAGTCCCTGTGAGAAAGGGGCGGAGGAGGAGGACGAAGATGAGAAGAAAGAAGAAGTGCATGGTGAGTAAAATTTAAAAATAATTGTGTGTGTGAAGGGCGTATCTCCAGAACAAACACGACTGGACAGGCGCCTTTCTAAAAATTTGAAAAATGTGCCACTATGGGACCCTCGCCTGCCCCCACTCCTCCCCCCCTCTATCGTTCTCTGCACCGCAATAAACTTCCTCGGTGGTGGGGGGAAAATTATTGTCGTGGCGGAGGCCGCATGGTGGGGGTAGGAGTGGGGATAGGAGTAGGGGGCCCCATAGTGGTACACCTACTACTGAGATCATTGTTACGAGTATTATGCACCAGGGTTACGTTTCGTTTTGTAGGAGTTAAATCAATGAGCTGAGTTTGTTACAACTATGATCTGAGTTTGTTACATCTATTATCTGAGTTTGTTATGGCTATGTGATGAGTTTGTTACATCTATGAGCTGAATATGTTACATCTTGGGTACGAGTTTATTTCATTATTATTCTTCGTAGATGTTTCGTATCTGCGACTTGTTTATAGGATGACATATTTGAGAACAAACTCTGCTTCATTCACGGAGTTTGTGACATAAATGTTATGTCCAATGTAACACACGTTACGTAACATTTTCGTAACTATTTCGGAACTGTGTTCATAAAATATGTATATACGTAAATTACCTGTAACCACGAAATCACATTGACATCATTGTTACGAGTATTATGCACCAGGGTTACGTTTCGTTTTGTAGGAGTTACATCAATGAGCTGAGTTTGTTACAACTATGATCTGAGTTTGTTACATCTATTATCTGAGTTTGTTATGGCTATGTGATGAGTTTGTTACATCTATGAGCTGAATATGTTACATCTTGGGTATGAGTTTATTTCATTATTATTCCTCGTAGATGTTTCGTATCTGTGACTTGTTTATAGGATGACATATTTGAGAACAAACTCTGCTTCATTCACGGAGTTTGTGACATAAATGTTATGTCTAATGTAACACACGTTACGTAACATTTTCGTAACTATTTCGGAACTGTGTTTGCTGGGTACGTAGCGGTCGACCTGGACGCCGACAACTACGCAGCAGTCGACCTGGACACCGAAAGTTACGTAGTGGTCGACCTGGACACCGACAACTACGAAGCTGTCGACCTGGACACCGAAAATTACGTAGCGGTCGACCTGGACGCCAGCAACTACGCAGCAGTCGACCTGGACACCGAAAACTACGCAGCGGTCGACCTGCATACCGACAACTACGAAGCTGTCAACCTGGACACCGAAAACTACGCAGAAGTTGACCTGGACACCGACAACTACGAAGCTGTCGACCTGGACACCGAAAACTGCGTAGCGGTCGACCTGGACGCCGACAACTACGCAGCGGTCGACCTGGACACAGAAAATCACGAAGCTGTCAACCTGTACACCGAAAACTGCGCAGCGGTCGACCTGGACGCCAACAACTACGCAGCGGTCGACCTGGACACCGAAAACTACGCAGCGGTCGACCTGGACACCGACAACTACGAAGCTGTCGACCTGGACACAGAAAACTACGTCGCGGTCGACCTGGCCCCCACGGAAATTTACATATTTTTAATATACGCAAAATATATGTGGATATATTTCGAATATATGTACATATATATTTAATCCACAAATATATGTTGCATATATTAGCATATATTCTTAATATATGCTGATATATATGCAACATCTATGAGAGATAGGTGTGATTCACATATATCTCTCATATATTCTACATATATTCTTAATATATGCTACCATATGTGCAACATAAATGGTAGCATAACTAACTAACATAATATTTATTTAATTATTTGAGTTTATTGTATTCACACTTTTCATTATTATTTACATTATAATGTTTATCCCGTGAGAACAAGCGATCGGGCGCCTGCCACATGTTCGTAACGTATAGGCAGCGTCGCGATAGTTTCCAGACTCGCCGCGAGATGTCGCAGAGCGGCAACCGCTGATCCCCCATACGGAGGATGTGACGAGTATGCTTATAAAGGCAGGCGCGAGAACGGAATATTAACAGAAGTCCGGCGTAAATGAAGTCATATAAAGAGTTCTCGGCGGCTTCTCATGACCTCGTACTTTTGTATTTGATTCTCCTAGAGAATTTCCGATTTTTCGGAAATTTCTAATACGGCTATCGTATATTCAACCCATATTCGGGATGTATGCAGCCCACTTTCCAACTATATTTGGAATACATGCAACATATATTTAATCTATATTTCAGATGTATGCACCATATATATAAAATATATATATTGTATGTATGTGTCGTACATTTTACATATATCTAAAATATATTTTAAATACATTTAAGATATACGTACATATGCGAAAAGCGGCAAAATCTATCCAAATAAATACATTACACATCTATAAAAAATATATTTTGAATACATTCATTTATATACGTTAATTATATTTTGAATATATTTCGTACGCAATTTTGCATATATTATAAATATATAAATTTCCGTGTGGAGGACGCCGACATCTACGAAGCTGTCAACCTGGACTCCGAAAAATACGCAGCGGTCAACCTGGACGTCTCAGAAAGCAAGAAGTTAATTACTTGGTATTTCATTATTTTCGACCAATTGACGATTACTCGGGTAATTCAGAATATTTTCAGACCAATTAACCATTTTTCCGAAAAATCGACATTATTTTTTGACCAATTGACGACTATTCGTGTAATTGAGAATATTTTTAAACCAATTACCCATTTTTCTGAATAATCGACATTATTTTTCGATCAATTGACGATTATTCGGGTAATTGAGAATATTTTCAAACCAATTAATAATTTTTCTGAAAATTCATATTATTTTTCGACCAATTACCGATTATTCAGATAATTGAGAATATTTTCCAACCAATTACTCATTTCCTGATTAATTGATATTTTCATTTTACCAATTGCCGATTATCCGGATAATTGGAAATATTTTCAAACCAATTACACATTTTCTGATTAATTGATATTATTTTTTGATCAATTACTGATTACTGAGACAATTGGGAATTTATTTTTTCCCATTAATCATTGGCGAATAATTGATATTATTTCTCGACCAATTATCGATTATTTGGATAATTGAAATTTTTTTCTTTTCCATTAAGCATTTTCGGGTCATTGAAAATTCGGATGTTTAAATTATTAATTTTCAAAAAATTGATAATATTTACCGAAAATGCGTTCGAAAATATTATTACTGCCGATCTTTGCCTACAGGACACGTTTTTCCGACAAAATCTTGGCGTTATTTGTTATCAGCGATTAATTCTTAAAAAAAAATCATTTCCAATAGATTTTTGAAAAACTTTTCTCTCGCTCTCTGATAGCCAACTTCTCGGAAATTTCAAAATACCAAAATTTCAATTACTCATTACTTCATTTTAGGTTGACCGATTAGAAAATTTCTGTTTTGTACGCATATATTTTGTCTCAGTTTAGAGAATCGCATTCAGTTTACCCTGATAATTAAATTTTGAGGATACGCCAAGAGTTTGAAAATCGCCGAACAAAGATGAAACGAGCTATGCTTCGATAATTTGCAAAAATCAATGGTTAATGTTGAGAAATAAATGCAAGATTGAAAAATGATCGAAACCGGACAAATCGAAATATCGAACATTGGTTTGAAGTTTTAAGAATCACGAAAAAATGAGCTCTGAGCGAAGACGAAATTTTATGTAGAAAGCAATTCAAGGGATTTTAATCAACCGATTCACTTTTGGCCGAAATGCAGAAGAAACATTTTTTATTCAGTTAGAGAAAATCTTATATCGATGAACACGCCCGCTCAAAAGTTTGAATTCACATGTCGATATTTCTTGCCGCACTAAAAGTTGCATAACTCCGTCAAAAAAATGATAAACGAATTTTTAAAAAAGCGTTTTGACGGGAAAAAATTCAGCTTTGTTTGCCCCGTTTTCATTTGTTTTTAAGATTTTTCTTCGACTTGGTATGCATTTTTGAAAGTGACCGTTTTTCGGCATTTTATCGACCATCGCAAATCGGGTACATAACTAAAGGACGTTTTTTTTTACTTTTATATCTACGAAACATTTGAAAGGGTTAGAAGCCGCTTCATTTTCATTCTTTAAAGATTTTTGTGCGATTTTTTCTCGTAAAGTTATTTCACTTTTGGCTAAAAAAGGCAAATTTTGAAAGATGCAACGTAACTCAATGACTGTAGAGTTTGAGAGAAAATGTGAAGTATGAAAAAATAAGCGTAGGTATATATGGAATCACCTGGAATTATTTCAGAATTTTCCGATGATTTTTTTAAAACTATTTCCGTTCCAGCGAAAAATTTCATCTGTTTGAAATTTCGGTACTTCGTGATGGAATAAAAATTTGAAAAAATTAAGCAACATTTGGCATGCTATAAGGAACAATTATCAATAATAATATTGCTCAAATGTCATTAAAAAATTGTTCAAACAATTTATTAAACAATGATGAACAATGATCAATCATTATTATTGATCATTGTTGTTTATAGCATCCCAAATATTGCTGAACTGTTTCAGATTTTCATTTCATCACGACGTGGGGAAATTTCAAACGGATGAAATTTTTCGCTAGAGCAAAAATAGTAGAAAATAATAATTTCATGGGAAAATTCTGAAATAATTCTAGGTGATTTCATGTATACTTACGCTACTTTTTTCATACTTGACATTTTCTCTTCAACTCTATAGTCATTGAGTTACGTTGCATCTTTCACAATCTGTCTTTTTCAGCCAAAAGTAAAATAACTTTGCGAGAAAAAATCTTACGGAAATCGTTAAACAATGAAAATGGAGCGGCTTCTAACCCTCTTACATGTACTGTAAATATAAAAGACAAAAGAAAATGTCCTTAAGTTATGCGTCCGATTTGCGATGGTCGAAAAAATGCCGAAAAACGGTCACTTTCAAAAATGCATACCAGGACGAAAAACAATCCTCAGAAAAATTAAAAATAGGGGGCACAAAGCTGAATTCCTTGCTATTAGAACGCTTTTCAAAGAATTCGATTATCATTTTTTTTGACGGAGTTATGCAACTTTTAGTGCGGCAAAAAATATCGACAGAAGTATCCAAAATTTTGAGCAGGGGTGTATATCATCGTACTGAACACATATCTATCAACGATTTTCTCGATAAATTCAGATTTTTTTAAAATCTCATAACAAAAATTTTTCTAGTTTTTCTTCCCGAATAACGAAACCTATTATTTTATGTGAAAAAAACCTTGTTAGTAGACAGTTTCGACTTTGGCTGCAACCTGTGCAGAAATTTGTTGATGTCACCAAGTTTCCAGTGTAATCCAGTATAATCCCAGTATATTCCAGTATAATAAAAGGGAAGTCCTTTCTAGATCCCTGGTGGATCCCCAGTGGTGTCCTTATTAACGCTAACCGACAGTCTAAAAATTCATATTTCGATTTAATCCCGATCGGGAGTAATTGAGGCTACCCCAAAATGAGTATTCCTATGCAAAAATTTACTGAGATCTTATAGTTTCCGGTGAAATCTCAATCGGGATTTCTTAAGGATGCCGTAATACAGAAGTCCTTGCTAGATTCCTAGTTGGTCCCAGGTTCCTTATTATAAGGCAAAAACCATATATTTTTTATTTTATATTTTTTGTGATTACTCTAATTGCGACTAATTATAGAGCGCGCTTCAGCAAATCATTTGGACAAAGCACTTTCACACAGTATTTTAGTCATTAATAATTATGTGTGTAGCTAAGGTGCCTTCCTGAAAAGTGCCAATTTTAATAAATATAAATTATTTAACGATTCTATAGGATTCTTTAATAATCCGCTACGGATCATTCGAGCATCAAATAGGATCCGACCTAGACACAGTCACGGATCCATTCGGGAGTCCCTTCTGGATTCCATTTTACGAACGTTTCATTCCGGTCATGGAATTTGGTACGATTTCCAGAAGGACCCTGATCCGTGTCTAGGATAAATTACGGGAATCCAGCTGGATGCCTACCACAAATTCTGCACGGGAATGCCAAAAAATCGACACATTTTGGAGGCGTAGCTGTTTTTTTTTACATGACAAGTTTCTCTATTTCCTTAGAGTGACCATTCTACCCTGTTTTTCCTTATATATATACATACGTATATCGTTGATGGTATCTGCGCGCATCTGCGCTCGATCATGACGATGACACACAAGAGAGAACGAAAATTCCTCGGGCGTGGCAGATATTATATTAACGTCACATTCAAGATATACGAGGGCGAACGTCTCATATCTGATACGATTATTTATAATAACATACCTCGTTGTATCTTTCGAAGATCCGAGAGACCACGCACATTATGAAAATCCAGGCTCGACAGAGCGGAGATTGAAAAAAACATTTTTTTTGTCGTGACTCAAAAGGGTGTGACTTACCTGAAACAGAGTGGGAAAAAAAACTCTAATGTCAATTACAATTTCATTAATATTAATATTAATATTCATTGGAACGTCCTTCGGATCAAGTTTCGTTTTCCAAGTTTTCCGTTTTCTCCGATAAACTTTGCGAGTCGTGTAAAAGTGTCTGAAGTTGAAGTTCAAGCGAGTTACATCGAAAGTTTCACAGAGTTTTAGAATGAATTCAATTCACGGGTAATGCAAGTAAAAAATTTGGCCACAATATAATTTAAATTGAAAGTTTCATTAAATATTGGTGTTTGAAAATGGAAAACTTCGTGAACGAAAATTGCTCCACAAACGAGGGAAATTGTTTTCGTAGAGAAACGCGCCGAAGATTTTCCACGAAAGTTTAGTGAAGCGGTGCGAGGGTGCAAGCTCGAAACTTTGTCTACCTGGATATAAAACGGTAACGTGACTCGGGGATGCATGGCAAACGGGACGGAAGTAAGCGTCGCGAGCGTGAAATTGTGCATCGTCGTCACAAAAAAAAAGTGTAAGATCAATACAAGGTTGGTCCGCTATTCGCAGGTAAATGGCTCGTACGGTGGTACGGTTTTTATATTTTTTTCTTTCTACAAACAATAATGTTTTATCTAGCTCGAAAACTTCCGGTAGTATGGTTTTTTATTTGGTCGGCTGAAATGCAATATCCATATAAAACTAGCAATGGAGCCTTGATCGTGGATGAATACGAAGATCCATCTTTCTACGTCCTTTCACGCATATATCAGCCAACACTCATTTACGGTGATACAATCGAGGCACGCATCGTAGAAGAAGAAAAAAGTGGAATAAAATCCGATTTTATATCACGGTCCTTGCCGCACATAGTTGAGCAGCATCAATTAAATTTTCAATTAAATAACATCTTCAATTACATATCAATTTGAGCAATGTAATTGAATTGGATTCAATTGCTAATTATTTCGGTCATCGATCACCGAATGCATTATATTTACACGTTAGAACTTAAAAACTAATTTCATTCAGCAAAATAATTGACCAATTATTTATCCATTTACTTCATTAAATTACTTTAGTTTTTATGACTTTGGAACTATTTCAAACACAATGATTATCCCTTTGGCAATTCATACATAAAGGTGGAACTATGAGGTACGTACGGGTTGAAAAAATTATGAGGGCGTAAAAGTATTAATTAAAAATAACATCGGTACAGTAATCAATTCTTTTAACTTTCTTCATATGCTCTTGATGAGTTCGCATTACATAGAGGTTTGAAATTATCTGTTTATAAAAAAAAGTAGACCGATATCGTAAAATTAGCACAACTTAAAGCGATCACTTCATTATATCTAATGAACAATATGCATGTTCCAACTCATTTTCTTGGTTTCTAATAAAGTTGCATACAAAAATCATTAACCTTCAAGCTATTTGTGTAAAACAAATAAACGCAATGTGGGGACATTGAATATGTATAACCAGCAAACACAGGCCCGAAATAGTTACGAAAATGTTATGTAACGCGTGCTTAAGTGGATATAACATTTCCGTCATCAACTCCGTGAATGAAGCAGAGTTTGTTTTCAAATATGTCATCCTCTAAACAAGTCACAGATATGAAAAATCTACGAAGAATAATAATGAAACATACTCATACCCAAGATGTAAAATATTCAACTCATATAGATGTAACAAACTCAACTCATAGATGTAACACACTCAGCTCATAGATGTAACAAACTCGTCTTATAGCCATAAAGGGAATCTAAGGGTCAACATAACCTCAAAAGTTTCCGAACACATTTTTCTCGAAGATGGCTTGATGGAATAAAAAAAGGACAGTAGGGCTACTTGCGTAATTAATTTGTACAGGTGGCCTCACCATTCTTTTTTCATTCTATTCAGTCGTTTTCGAGAAATATGTGTTAAAAGTTTTAGTTCTATCTCTCTCGCACTCACGAGAGCGGAAATACGCGGGAAGAGGCGATTTAGCATAGTCAGCACATTGATGTAACTCCTACGTAACAAAACATGCAATTTTTATTTTATCTGTAATATTATATTTCTTTATAATTCCGAAAAAATAAAGGTTTTTCGTTAATATTTTATTATTTTTAAACATTATATAATATTATGAAAAAAAAAAATTAGACGTCGCCATCGGGGTTTGAACTCGCGACAACCAGTTTCATGGTTATATCCAAAAATAGAAGGGAACAAAATTTAATTAATTATATTTTCCCACATTTAACTTATTAGCTATATATTTTTCCTGATATACGCTCCTCAACTTTGTGCGGATCCCAGAAAGTTATTAACCCGTGATGTTTATATTACATTTGGGGTACATGAATCACTGAAATTTATTGTTACGTATTGAACGAATTCTATATAGGAGATTTGAAGTCAATAAATCATTGACAAATGATCAATATTAAGGGGCCTGTTCACGCCGGCGGCGAGGAGGTGATAGGGGTGCCAAAAATTTATAACGTGAAATTATCTAATGAATTCGTTCATCAAAATTTCAACCTGATCGAAATCTCGTTCGGAGACAATTTTTTTTAACCCGTATCACAGTGGTCCCAAATCGCCAAAAAGTGGCCAAAAGTCGAAAAAAAAATTTTCTAGGGACTTTCAATGGTTGGAATAGTTGTAGTGGTACCTCTAGTATGTATTATGACCGTTAAGAAAAGGGGAGCGTCCATACCTGGCTCAAGAATCCATTTTATTCGTGAGCGTCGAGCCGACCGCATTGTTTGTTCGTCGCGCGGAGAAATAAGACGAAAGTTTCGACGCGTCTGGAAGAGTGAAAAGTTAACGGATTTGGATTTTACAAAATGGATTCTTCTCCAGAAAGTAAGTACAATTTGAGTGTGTTGCTCAAAATTATCGTTAACGATGTATGAAATTGTAAGTCATTAATGAAAGTAGTGGTATTTTTCTTGGTTATGTTCTGAAAAGTCGTGTTAGAAAAAGCAATAAGTCAAAACCCCTATCGACCCCCGCTCTTAAACTGAATGGAAATTGTTACTTAGACATTTCTTCAAAACATATCCAAAAATTAGCTACTCGTAGCTGCTCCTTCGGTTTTGAGTGTAATTTTTATGCCCCCCCAGCAGTAAAAGTTTTGAATGGCATATACGTGTATTTTACACGGTTAACAATTTGAACATTTTTTCAACTTAGTCAATACTCATATAAAAATTTAAAACTTGGCACATATATTCCTCACAGTAGAAGATATAATTGTAGTAGTTTATGAAATTTTTTATCCTCGTTTTTTGAATATACACTCTCACTCAAAAGTGTGCTACACTAGTCGAAATTTTGTCGCACTAAAAATTCGATAGTGGAGGCAAAAATGCTTTCTGCAGTTTTTTGTAATTTTCGCGTCTGATATATTGTTTATAGGAAATTGGTAAAGATAATTCTTCTATTAATGTTATTTTGCATTTCCTACAGATCCTCTGGATAATACCGACGAAATTTCTTTCACGAGAAAGGAAATTTACATACTTGTGAAATCGGTATTAAAAGAAAATATCAACATTGTCACTGACATTGTTGAAATGGAGGTGTCGAAACAATTGAAGCATCCATACATTTTATCGAAAAATCTGAAAGATGCCATGGGTAGATTGGTATCGAATTTCAAAAAAAGGTGGCAAGAAGCGAGGAGGGACGAAACCAAATTCTTCAATAAATTCGATAAGTGGCTCAACGTTCCTGTGTCTTTCACGATTGAAAAGGAACGTTTGAAGACTCCCACGGAAAACACAATGAAGCGTCCTTCTACGGAAAACACAATGGGGCATCCTTGTATGGAAAGCACAATGGGGCGTCCTTCCACAAGCTGGGGCGATTCAAGTGATCGGTCAAAACGTAGGAAGACGGAAAAGGTTCGAAAAGAACATACCGTCCACGAATTGGCCTACGCTTCACCAATGGGTCTCCGGGCTTCTGGAAATTTACAAGCTTCAAAGGTAATTAGGGATGTCACAGAAGGCAGTCCATCAAAAGCATCACAGTACCGTAAGTCTATGGAACGCGTTTCAGAAGATGTACTGTCAGGCAACGAAGCATTATCACTTGTGGTAGAAGGTAAAATGACCAAAAGTCAATACCAATTACTACGTTCTGTAAGCTTGAAAAAAAATTGTAAATTATACCCGCCTTATAAATGTGTATTGGATTCTAAAAAAAAGTGTTACCCTGCAAAGTCAAAAATTTCTGTAACTGAAAGTGGAGCCACAGTTGGACTTCAAGCATTGCTAAATCATACAGCTGAAAGAATATTAACGGTACAATCGGACGTTATTGGAAGTCTTCCTGAAAACAAAGTTGGTAATTTAGAATTGATATGCAAGTGGGGATGCGATGGAACTTCTGGTCAAAGTACTTACAAACAAAAATTTAACGATGGAGACGGCAATAAATCAGATGCCAACATTTTCTTTATCTCACTTGTTCCCTTGCAAATCTTTGATAAAGTCAATCCACAAGTGATTATTTGGAAAAATCCTCGTCCTTTGTCACCAAGATTTTATCGCCCAATTAAAATTGAATTCTTTCATGAAACTGCCAAAGCAACTAAGGCAGAAGTTGATTGTATCCAAGCGCAAGAGAGAAACCTCGTGCCCTTTAAAACTGTAATTGGCGGCAAAAAAATTAACATCAATTTCAAACTTGTGTTGACAATGATAGATTCGTTACTTCCTATCGGACAAATGTCTGAAGAAGCTCAGGAACCATGCAATAAGTACATTAAAAGATTCCGAGAAGATTTTTCACGAAAATTTAACCGCATCAAAAACATGGAAGACATTTTTTGCAGATGTTTAGTAACGTCAGATCCATTAATATCCAGTTTGCGAAAACTTCCTTCGAAGAAACTAAGATCGTTATCCCCATACGTGGTTGAACTATTGATTCCACCTTCAGTTCCAGAATCAAGGCAGATTTTTTCTGATGATACGAGCGATACATGTGACGATGATGACAGTTCACAGGACAGTGATTAATTGTAAAAAAAGCTAAAATTATATCGATTAGAAATAAAAGAATGAAAGAAATATATGTATTATGAATGTTCATTGTCATTGTAATAATGATTATGATGACTGTATTCCAATCCTCTTCTTCCCAAGTCTTCAAGTCTTCAAATGTCACCCGAATTAAATACGTTTTTGACGAAATTTCCCGCCATATTGGATCCGCCATTTTGTTTTGCTAAATTTTTACTTCATATTCTTAGTCAGCGACCCCGAAAACCCCGGAGTACAGACATTCACCCGAATGGAATACGTTTTTGACGAAATTTCCCGCCATATTGGATCCGCCATTTTGTTTTGCTAAATTTTGACTTCATATTCGTATTCAGCGACGCCGAAAACCCCGGAGTACAGACTTTCACCCGAATTGAATACGTTTTTGACGAAATTTCCCGCCATATTAGATCCGCCATTTTGTTTTGCTAAATTTTGACTTCATATTCGTAGTCAGCGACCCCGAGAACCCCGGAGTACAGACTTTCACCCGAATTGAATACATTTTCGACTTTTGGCTAGCTTTTTGGGATTTGGGACCACTGTGCGTATGGAGTCTTGGAGGGGGTCGTTACGCCAAAATAGCATCGAAAATCATAGTAGAAATTATTGCAGCAGGCTTAGAGTCGAATTGCACTGACATATTACACTCACATATCGTTAATTACACTCACATATTGTTTGCGTTCCTTAATTTACATAACCTCAAAATTATTCAAGACATTTCGAGGTTGTGTACATTTATATGTATAAATTACGGATGTGACAAGAAATGTCGTGTCAAATTTATGTAACACATTATACGTATTTGTTACGTAGCCTATACTACGAGATTATAATATCACCAATGTTCTCTAATTGTTACAGCACCAGCTCACAACAATTTTACAGGTTCACAGCATATGTAAATATCTCGTATTAGAATGACGAGATCTTGACGTATCAATGTTACATATTTGTTATGCTTATAGATTTTCGTAATTCCTTCATCATTCATTGACGTTCGTACTACATATCGTCAAGACGTACTATATACATCTTGTTTACGTGCAATGTGAACAAGTTTTGAATTTGTGATAAATACTATGTGACGTATTTATTACATTTCAATTATACGTAAATGTTTCGTAACGTTTATGAAATTATTGAAACCCAAAAATATTTCAATTCACGTAATTCAATTACATCCTCGTAATTTAAATACAATATCGTGAATTAATTACTACGGTATAATTGAATTATATTGAACAATGATTTTTTCAGACATCGTTTCGATTTTGATGATTTATTTTATCGTTGATTTATTTTCAATTACAAATTTGCCCCACCCTGCTGCCGCATTCATCTTAAGTGTTATCTAGAATTCAAACGGTCACAAAGCGGACATTTGCCTCCGTTTGATGACTGGTTATCAGCGGATTACGCTCGATATTAAAAGAAGAAGGTGAAAAGGAAGATTTAAAAACCGTTTCATTATTGGAAATTGGGGAAGGTAATCGACTCAACCGATTTGACCCATTCCTACTGACAATTAAGCGGAATTAACGAGAACGTCCGTGGCACCAGAAACATTACTCAATCAATCACTTTCCAACGTTTATACTCGTACTCTTAATATCGCATGTTTATATTTGCCGTCTTTCACAAAATCAGCCATTGGCTTTTCATTGTAAAGCCAACGACGATGCGAATCTGAACGCCGGATCAGATTGAGCTTAATAGGGATCGGATAGTAATTGCAGTTGCGGGTTGTGCCTTGAGGTTTATACGGTTTTTGCATGTGTGTGCGGGCAAAAAGAGATAAATGGGGATAGAGATTCATGTCACCTAACTGCTGTACCCACGTTTATAACTCGATTTCAATGTTGGCAATCAATCTCTCAACTGTACCTCTCCTGCTTCTGTCATCCGCGTATGGGAACGAGCACAAGCCCGCGTCGATAACCCGGACTGTAGGAAAGACGGGAATGGCTCGTTAAATTAGAAAATACATGCGATCACGAGCATAAATAACTATGAGGGTTTCATTGATCACAAGAATGATGGACGCGACGCGTGTTACTGCATGGCGTAAAATGTAATCCGCGCGTCAATTCATAATCGTACGTACAAAACGATCGGCCCAGTCGACGAATATTACGTCGCTTTCAAATGATCACGATCGTTACATTGCATAATCTTCTTCGAGTATAAACAGCCCCAGCGAGCAATAACCGGTTCGATAGGTCATCAAAAGCTGATCCCATTGATGCGGCAATTAGTGAATAACTTGCCGCATATGTAAAAATCGAAGCTCAAAAACCGTTTTTCTTCTCGCTGGCAATAGCTCGCGGCATTTTGTTAAAATCATCAAAGTTAAATGACGCATTTGGCCAAACTGTCCATACTGTCTTATAACCAGAAATAATAAAACCTGGGTGCTTGATTGGCAAAAAGTAAAACAGAGTTTAACCGACGACAGTGGTGAAAACAAGAGACGCAAATAATCACGACGTCGATGATAAAACGGATGAAATCGCGGGAGGCGCTCGTCATACTTTTCAAACCTGTCAGACAAGCATAGGCTAGTCAGCTCTGTAGTCTCTGCGGTTACCTCGAGAAACGTCAACGATGTGCACACGCCACGGCGAGAAGATACCTTTTACCCTTTTCCCGGGTATAGTGACACATATATATCTATAAGGACGACAAGCTGATGACGTTTCGTGGTAGAAGCATTTTCCCGAGAGAGGATTGCACATTTCAGCACTGCGGTAGCAATGTTACGTTGAAGTGAGGTGTTATAAAAACTGGAACGGTGATGGGCGCAGTGGCAATCCTAGGTTGCGGTAAAAGCCTCTCAGCTGTGTCGCTCATCGCGTCGCGGGTCCCAGCCGTCACTTCGGTACATGGAGACGAGGTCTTGCTGTATTTTTTGCTGAAACACGTCGGTTCTCATCTTTACAAATGTTAAAGTTACTCAGGGAGGGAAATGGAAAGGGAAGAAATGGTGTACTCCCAGCTGTGTGCGGTGACGATGGTTGCCGTGGCGAAATTGGCCATGCTATCGCGAGTTTTCTTCACTCTGATGAAGGTTGTAACCTCGGCCGAACCACATTTATTAAAGAACGTCCGGCTGCATTGAATGAGGGGAGCAATGGCGGCTCTCTGATAATGTTGCCAAGGCGATATGCCACCAACGCGAATCAGGCAAGTCAGACTTCCTACCCCGGGAGACCTATATATGAGAGAATCCGTACGCGCAATGTCCGCCAACGTTGCTTGTGTTCCTGCTACACAGATTGCAATCAGTCATATTAGTCGGATACGCCTTGGATATACGCTAGTGTGCGCTCTCGCACCGTTCTCCCGCGGGCCATCTCATGGATTCTAATGCCACCAGAGAGAGAGAGAGAGAGAGAGAGAATGTGTAAGAGAAAGAGCGATATATCGCATAGTGTGTTCAGAGCCTGAAGACAGATGAAGATGGAAGAGCGTTCCTAAAGTTAGGATGGGGGCCCAGAAGCAATAAAGTTCGCCGTTGGGGAACATCTAACGACGTTGTTGATGCTGACCTAGCTATTCGTTCGGATAGCCTGAGCAGAATACGTAAGTCTAAATTGGGCTGAAGGGTGCAATCGAACTGTTAAGATTTGCTATTCGTTTCTGTAATTTCATTCCATTACAATGCCACAACAGTAGCGATTCCAATGAGTTATTCCACAGGTTCGTGACACTTCAACATGCAGAAGTCACTGAGGAAGGAATAAATGAGTTTGTTCTGATTGACAGGTGCGATCAGGTGCGACAGGTGTTCTTGGCAGATCGAAGGGTGTACAAAGAGGTTGTTTATGAATTTATGGATATAACCTTTGGAGGATCCCAGCGTGGAATACAGTATCAACCCTGTGTTGGTTATGCACTTTGAGAGCAGCACCGGCACATTAGTGATCTGAAGGCGTTGTTGACCGAGAGATCCTCGAAAAGTTAATGTCGAAAGAGAAACCATGAATGAGAAGTAGATCTCGCCTGGGAAATTCAGTGTTCATGACCATTTGATCACTGCTAGTGGAGCGTCGTGTGAGACGCTAACTTTATTCTTTCATTTTATTTTGAAAATAGCTTTGTTGGTCGGATTCAAATATTTCTCCAAAACTTTCTAAAAGAGAAATTCAACCCTTCAAGAGGTAGAAAACGTGCATCACAGCTGTACGCTAAATGCTTGATTCTCTGCTCGGACGACCGAGCGGAGTCATAAACGATCGGTCCGCCAAATGTTTTATTACACTTCGTTCTCGTGGCTAGGCACCGCAATCGAGTAGCTTGGCTTTCCCGCCGAGGGAAAAAAAATGTGCTTCGCCTTTCGTAGCGGTACCAAGAGTGGAAGGGTTGACATTCAATATTCGACTAATCCGCATAAAGATTTCAAACATTTTACTCCCAAAATATCCGACCAGCAGGGGCGTCTCTAATTTTCCTCGCCCACGACGCTTCTGAGCGCGTCTTCAAAAGTTAGTTAGCAACGGATCGTCATTGAACGAACAACTTTATCAATCAATCGCATATACTGAACATATTCTATACCATTTTTCTATTTTTTATATTTCCATATTTTTTCATCATCAAATCTTCACTAGTTACCGAAAAAAGTGTCAACAGACTTATTATTTATTACGAAAATAGTTGTCTTCGATTAATTTTGAATTCAACGTTCTGCATGAACATCGTCGTCGGTCGCGACATAATCGAGCCTTACAACCTCGAAAGAATATTTCAAAAATTCGCAGTGTGCACGGAATAATTGGAAGGCGTTAGAAATATTTCGACTTATAAAATATTCGTGCGGGGTGCCAAACACTTAATTTGAAAGACAACAATTGTATTTATCGTATACGAATCAAAACAAAAAAGTCGAATAAGAAATATAATCGAAAATATTTCGAAGATTTCATTATTGATGATTTTTGAAAGTATCGTTTATAACAATTAGTAAATGACTGGCATTGTTCTCAGTCTCTTAACAACAATTGTTCGTAAATATCGTAAAAATACCATGACTAGAAAAAAATATCAAGGGCATGGTTTTTTCTAAGGAGCCATTCGAGTCGATGCGTGCAAGATCATGCTCTACATGGAAGACTTTTAAATCCCGCTGATGTAAGCGAAAAGTCTGTTCGTCCCGAAAGATTATACCGTCTACTGGAAAGACCTCGGCTTCGACACAAAATCTCCTATGTTTGCCAAAGGGACCAAAACGTAATATTCTCCCGCGGCGCAGTAGACGCGAAAGCATATATTTGCAGGATTGATTGCGCCTTCGGGATTCATAACTCTTCGAACACTTTTTTTCTACTTCTTTTCAATGTCGTGCTGGGCGTTAATTAAAAAATATTCTTTTTATAACATGTAAACACCGTATACGTATAGCGAGTCTGCGAGAAACGCGTCCGACGGAGTGTTCATAAAAGATAGTATATCACTATTATTCAAGATACCGTGGGAGCTACTTGCGCTTTGAGCTTCTGTTTTTTATATAGCACGCTCAATTTTGAAAAACTCAATATCCTCGCGCCCGTGCTGAACTTCGTCCGTTTCCCACACGTCTACATTTCCGACTGATAGTTTTTTCTCCTCTTAAACAACAGAAGTTGGTGGATAATTTAAAGCAGATTTGCAACGATACGGCGTACTTTTGGAATGGGTTTGCAGAGAACACTTGGCGAGAAAGAAAGCTCTGGATTGCTCTTCATCGGGGTGCGTTCGAGTTTGCAAAGAGTTAAATGCGGATAATTCGTTCAATGACGATCTCGGAGACACGATAATGGCGTAGGGCATAAAACGGGAAAGGGCGTGGAGGAAGTCGCTTTATTCAGTCACAATGGTAAAAGCTCAAGTCAGCAGAACTTCAGATATCAGCTATTAGGAAAAAAACCATGATAAACTGTGTTTTCGGTATTAACTCGTGCTCCGTTTTTTTTCCAACAGACAGATGGTCGTAAGGTGACGTGTAAATCGTTATATACATGTCTGTTTATGATATATCACTATGTCTGTGTATACCAATACATGCAAGATGTAATGGTACATCAACCGGTATCATAGAGAAGCCAACCCTCCAGCGAGATTTCAGTACACGTGTATAGACGGAATGGCTCTTGCCGTTGGGGATATTGCGCGCATAAAAGTATCTAGTCATCGTTTCATGCACGGGGGTCCAACGACACGATAGGAGCGTGAAAAATGAAAGCCGTACGTGCTCGAGCATCTCGTCGGAAGAAAGGGAAAAGAAGGTCCAAAGCGACGCTTTATTCCATGCTGCTATTTGTTTCGTTCTGTGGCAAGAACGAGAGGCCCAGTTCTATGTATAAAGTGTCTAAGAGCCCTCGATTATTTGCCAAATAATCGAGGGCTCGTAGACACTTTATGATAGCGAGCGAGCTTGATAGCTTTGGGAAGTCTGCCAGACTTCCCAAAGGTATCATGCTCGCAGACGGATGCACGCACGTCTATTCCATTCACGCATTAAAAACAATAAGATTTGAAAGATGAACAAAAATGTGTAATTAGTATAGAATAAGGGCCGGATGGTTGCCTCGATAGGGTAGATGCCCCGGTTTGGAATACACTAAATGAGGCATTCTCCGTTAATTCTACCACTTTTTTTTTACCCTCTCAGATCCGTCCCAAAACTTGTCACATTTTAGTCCCACTTGAAAGTAGTCTCTGCGATTTTTTCAGATTCTTAAGCGTTGAATTAAGGAGTTATATTTTAAGGAATTAAGGAGCATATATTTTTTCGAATCCATATAACTTAAAACGGAGAGGATATACGAAAAAATATTCCTACAAAAAATTGTGTTTTTCCATCAACTATTGAATGCAATATGTGTTATATTTCTATTCGTGTTGCAAAGACTATTTTCTGCAAAAAAAAAACTAAAATTAATTTTTTTCGCACGGTCGGATACCTTCAATTCTACTCTCAAATTTATACAATCTCTAATAGTATTAGTGGGATGTACAGAAAAATCTACAATACGGCAGCTGATTTTTTTCGGGGTTAAAAAATTGTTATTCGCATAACTTTATGCAATTTTTTTGTGAATGACATTTGTTTAATCGAACTAAAAATCAGTAGCGGGAAAATGCCTCATATATGTTAGAGATGTCCCTGGCATTAGCGCTTTTCGGTAATTAGAAGTACTCCCCTCGCAGGCCTCAGTGCCCAAAAGCCATAGGACATGGCCCACGTATTCCGTCTGTGTGAGCGAAAATCTTCCACGGCAAGATCTCGACGAGCGTCGTACTTATATTGGGGAGTAAATTCTACTGAATAACTAATGTTATGGTTGGGGACTCAGTCAACTATTTGTTTCTTCGCATGCACTGGAGTTCAAATTACACGGTCTGATACGTTATATTATTAAATAGCGTTTATTTATTTTTCAAATAAAAAGGGAACGTATCCGTAACTAAAAGGATATAGTCACCCCATTTACTTTTGCGGATAGTCGCCCTATAGGCAATATAAGTGAAACCCAGAAGCGGTCTCGTACCACATATGCTGGACCGAAGTTACCATAGTTTAGCACTTGCGTTTGAAGAACTGGATAAAAAAAGAAAAACTTTTAATTCAAGGTATTTCAAAAAAAATAAAATTAATAATAATAAATTATACACTAGTGGAAAAAATTAAAGCATCAAAAAATTTGCCCAAAATTTTAGTTGTTTCTAACAATGCTGTATCTCAGTGAAAAATGGGCAGAAACATGATCCTTTAATTTTTTTCAAAAATTTGATTGCTTGAAACAAAAAAATCGTTCGATAGATCAAATTGAAACCTTACAGAAATTTTGTGGGTATATTGAGCTGTAAAAGTCACGCTCAACATTAGTCGTTTTGTCAATATTTTCAATTTGGTCGTTGATTTTCTAAAAAAAACCATAAGTAGCCCTTTTTCTCACGTTTTTTTCAAATTCATAGCAAGGATGAACATTTTTTTTTTTCGAAAAACCATCGACAATCCTTGTAGAGCATTGATTTCAGTTTGTGAAACGCCCCTTTCGATTTCTGTGCAATCATTAGTTGCTGAGATATCAATGGTCAAACAGAAAAGTGTCTTTTTTCGTAAAAGCTCGATATCTCAGCGAAAAATGGTCGCAGCGAGGTATAAAAAAGGCAAATTGAAGCTAAATAAACAAGCTATCCGGTCCTTATAATGTTTTAGCTAAAAGAATTTTTCCCTAAAAATTACAGCCAAAACAAAAGTGATGCAAATTTGCCAAATTTTTTTTTCTTGGTATTACTCATAATTGCGTAAAACCTGTGGCTTTGAAATTTTTTTTGCTGAAAGATCTGAAAACTAGAAACTTTAAGCTTCAAAATGCTTTTTTTTAGATCTCGATACGACCATTTTTCACTGAGATACAGCATTGTTAAAAACCACTAAAAAATTGGGAAATTTTTTTGATCGTTTAATTTTTTCCCCTAGTGTGTAATGAATTAATGAAATTTAAAAAATATAATAAAATAAAATAATCTATAACTTATCACGAAAGAATAATGCTTTGCTTTATCCAATTGGGTATATTATCAATTATCATCGTAACGCTTATAAGAGCTGTGAATTTTGTTATTTCTTATTTTACCTTGAATCGTAACGTGTCGAAAATTTATTAGCATCTGACGATCGATCAAACAGCGGGATAATGCCTATTTCGTGTCGTGAATCGGACGATGTGCAAATATAGGCTGTGCACATGACAGATTGCAGCACATACCAAAAATCCTAGGGATATGTAATTTTATATTATTTGCAGCTAGCAAAGAGTACGAAACGATTCTCTGGATTTGCACAAATGAACCATAAGTGTGATATCACTACTGCACGTATTTTCGATATTGCATAGCCACACATTAATTGAAATGATTGGGAGCTTTGTGTTATGTGAATATGCCCGCAATATTATCCTATATATTTTACATTGTCTAATCTTATAACCGCGTGCTTCCATATATAGACACGTACCAAACGGTCCACCCGCGTTTCTGCAATCATCTCGTTAACGTAGCGGAAGTAGATATGGGAAATTTATTTAACATATATATATATATGTGGAATATTCGACCCCGCATCAACCTGGGTCTGACCCTCCACCTCTCCGATTTTGTCCGCAATTTTTTATGGTTTTGTAGTACCTCTAAAAAGGAATCACAATTATTTCCAGATTATTTTGGAGCGACTTTATTATTGATTTATAAAGGAATGTACCATTAGCCAAAATTTGAAGATCTGAAAAAAATATCAAAAATGCGGTTTTTATGTGAAAAAATTCAAGCGTTGAGTCAAAGTGGGCAGCCGTTTCTTCCTGTTTATACAAAGCGTTTTCGAAAAAAATTAAGAAAAATAGGGTTTGCATTGGGTTCGTGTTAGGGTTTGGATTAGGGGTTCAGTGACAGTCCATTTTTAATATTTTGACAAACGCTGTGCAGAATAATATCTATCGATCTTATCAGAGATTTCCCGGTGAACTATATTCCCCAGACTGTATCTAGTACATCTATATGGATGTTTCAAGTGAACCGTATCCTGCAATTACTCATTGCGGTGCGTATGAATGCTGTGGATATACTTGCATCAACCGCACTATCGGACATATACCATGCCTAGGTATCATACAACTCATGGTGTGTATATACATATGAGGCAATCCACGCCATTTCGCTCGGCCGTGACCCTGACCATTTTTATTTTTTTTTCATTTTTTTTTATAAAATAGTATACTATGCAGGGAGTATTTTGACCAATTTTTGAATTTTTATCGCTTGTACTTCAGAAGTTACAATTTTACGAAAAATCTGGATTTCAGAAATTTCGGAACCGTTCGAACGCCGATATCTCTTAAATTAATCGATAAATCGAAAAATGATAAGAAATCGATTTTTTTCATATTAGTTCGCACTTTCATAAAAAAAAAGGGAAACAAATTTCAAATCATCGTTTTCAACAATATTTCAGCGTGTAAAGTGAAAATTATTTTTTTTGAAGATGATTGCCATTTTTTTTCCAAAAAATTCTCGAAAATAATATGATGAATTATATGAATCTTAACGCTAGTCCCATCATGGGCCCTTTTTTTCTTCTATTTTTTAAAAAATAAATTCTTTTTTTTCACGCAAATTTTGAGTGTTTCGTGTGAATTACTATAATATTTTTTATTATTAATAATACTCGTAAGTAATAATTGTTGTACTTATTTAGAATTAGTAATTATAGTGATAATTTTACAATTAGTAGCCCGATCCAATATGTTGAAGAAATATTTTTCCATTACTTTCCTATGAAGAAATGTATGCATTATAGGAGAATATATGAATGAAACACTTACATATTTATCTTGAGAGAGTTATAGATATTCATTTTCTCACACATTTACAAAGTTTACACAATCGAGACTGATCAGATATCGCAATGTATAGCACAAAAACTAAGCGACCGGTATAAACGGGTGAAAACCATAACGGGTATCCAAAAATTGCACTGTGTTGAGCCTGATAATGATAGTGCCTTACGAGTAAAAGATCTGATAAAAATCTGATCAGTCTCGATTGTGTAAACTTTTGAAACGAGTGGGAGAATAAATATCTATATCTTTCTCAAGATAAAAAAAATATGCAAATGTTTCATTCATATATTCTCCTATAATGCATACGTTTCTTCTATAGGATAAAGTAATGGAAAAATAATTCTTCAACATATTAGATCGGGCTACTAATTGTAAAATTATCACTACCATTACTAATTGTAAATAAGTACAATAATTATTACTTATGTGTATTATTAGTAATAAATATTAATATAGTAATTCATACGAAACACTAAAATTTTCGTGAAAAAAAAATTTTTTTTAAATCCATCACGTAAAACACAGAAAAAAAATCTGCCCACTACGGGTGATAGCTTGAAATTTTTTATATATTGTTACGGCTTTTTCAGAATTTTTTAGATTTAAAAAAAATGGCGTTCTTTTCAAAAAAAATTTTGAATTAAGGGATGTTTGGAAAAATCTGAAAAAATTATAAGGGTATATTTTAGACTCGATGCGACCATATGAAAAAAAATCAAATAAATCCGAGAGGGTCAGGGTCACGGGTTTACACACTTGGGCTGGAATGACACATATATAGTAAGTACATATGCCAGACGCAAATTATACCAATAACATTCCATTAAGGGGTCTGCCGTACATTAAGTACTGATAAGAGCTGCGATTAGAGGTAGTATTAAGCCTTGACAGGCTTTTGGCAAAGCCTTATCAGAACGCTTGAAATTCGTTTTTTTTCTCATAGTATCGAATAGGAGGAGTGAGAATTCTCTATAGGAGCTCTTTTGTTCGCTTTTCCAACCATATAGTTAACGTTGTCACTTCGTGCGGAAAAGCTCGTTTCTTTTCACGCACCCTCGAGCGTATAACGACGTCACTGATTCTCTGCTCTTTTTCCCCTCTATTTTTTTTCTAGAAAGGATATTATCTAATGCGATTTAATGTCATAATGATCTGAGTCCGTGCTCCAATCGGTGTATTTATTCCGGGAGGAGAAAAGGTATTTTTCTTTACGAATTTTGAACTAAATTTAGCGTTTTGCCTGCTCGATTTAATTCCAATCGAATGGAATATTCGCGAATTCTTGTGATTCTCGAATTGTGGAAATTTCAAATTCTATTCGATCTACAACAAAAGAAAAACCCTGGGCTGACGTTTTTTTAGTTTCATTCAACTTATGTTCGTGGATTTAATTTCTATTCAATGGAGATTTATTATTACTATTGTTTTTGAACAATTATAAAGTTTCTTTTTTTCTTAAATCAATTTTGATGAAGTAAAATAAGCTTTGCGCAATTTGAACAAATATTTCCCAGTGTCAAGCAGAATTTGCATGAATTACTTTGATCACTGGATTACTATAAGCCGGAAGATATGCTCAGACAGACGCTATAGAAACTCCTAGTTGTGTGGACTTCCATGCTGAATCGCGATTATTCAGGTTCATTTCATCATGGGAATACACGAGTTCAGAGAATCATATAATACAATGTACATGTGCACGTCTAAAAGCACAGATATGTAGTATTCACAGGATTTCCGAAGGACCAGAGTGTTAAGATTCACTAGCCGTCATGATGGTAATTCCGTATTGGACGTTAAGAGGATTCACGCAGTCCAATGTTTTCTCGTCACGCCCTCTCCAATCTATCTAATTCGCGATTCCATGTTTCTCTCATGCTCCTATACTCTCATCCTTGTAGGAGATAGCAGACACTGAGACGCCCGGATGCGAAATCTCATGGGTAATTGGACACGTTTGTCATACCAGTGATTCGAGTATGCAAATTAATATATCTCGGTATTATGCTAAACCCACCAATCTCCCATTGAACCGGCTTCTGTGTTATAGATTTCGATAAACCGACCTGGGTAATTGAATACAGATCCGGAAAATTATGATTTTCTTACTCATTGTACCCTTTTTTTGTAATAATTAATTACAACAATGTCAAATGAGTAATTTTATTTCATAATGTATCGCAATATAATCTACACAGTAAATGTGGCAAATAAAACGTATTTCTTCCGCTTTTTGCTTTTTCTAATGAGTTTTTTTCCGACACAATTTTGGCTCAGTCCGTAATTGGCGGAGAATTCTTCATGGTACGATCCCGTCTAGAAATTTTGGTAAGAAATAAGATTCGTCCGCGACTTGGCCACCCCAACTTACGTAGGGTGATGATAAGGCCATTCCAAAAGGGCTTGTCATGCTATGTTTACGCTAATGTAGCCTTTTTGAGATCTAGCAGCCATGAGCAGGCCGCTATCCCGTTATGAACAAGCCCTGAAAAGGTCACTGATCCTGCTCTCTTCAGAAACTTTTTACGAGAATAAAATGTATCGATTGCAACATATTTTGGTACGCATAATTTAACGGATTGATAGCGCTTAGAATGATTCTATTGAGAAAAAAATGTAACCCAAATCTTTCGATCCATTTTTTCTGTATCTTATGACTGTTTCTTTGACTACGAAGGTGAAAAAAAAATGTATAAATGAAAAATATTGAGCTTGGAGCATTCCAGATGACGCTTCATATTTTGGGGGGCTTCGCGCCCCAACCCGTTCCCCATTCGCTTCGCGCGCTGTTGTCGTCGCACTTCGTGCTCCGTATTCTTGATCATTGGCTTGATTTATTTAGTATGGAAATACTATATTGTTTTCATGTTACTATACATTGTTTTTGATAATATTGAGTCACATGTTCCATTCTTTATAGGGACAACTGTTCATAAAATTGGTGATCAAATTTCAAGGATTATATTAGTAGGCACTCACAACTTTAGAATATGAGGATCATACATTTTGTTTTTGTGATATATTTTAAATGTTGGTCAACATGTCTTTTAGGGACGTTTTAATAGGCACTCACGCCGTAATTCAAACTCTTTGATTCATTGTGAACATCAAGTAGTCCGATAAATTCTATTAATCATGATTCAAATGATTAAGCTGTTTGTTTAGATACTTTTATAAAAGTATCTAAACAATCAACACGTTCAAATGCTTTGATAGATTATGTTCGCAGAATTGTTAAAATATTAGGCAGTTATGAAGAACATTAGTGACATTTGAGACGGGCATATTTATCATAAAATTTTAATCATTTAATGATTATTAGTACATATTAAGGTGATTCGTTTCAGGGCAACTTTTTTTTTTGACCCATCGTGTCTGAAAACCTTTAGTTGGAACCGAAAAACGAAGTTTCGTGAAAAGGGGGGTGTTGTCAAAAAATATTTAGAGGTCGTGAATCAAAATTAAAGGTATCCCATTTCATTAACTTTGGAAAATAAAATTTCTCATTATTAGTGTTACCATTCCGCGAATTTTAATATCGCGATCTTTTCCAAGTGGATTCTTATAGGAAATATGATACTCTACAATAAAATTCGTTGAGCCATCTCCGTAAATTCAACCGTTTCAGCGGTATCATTATTTCAAGTGAATATTGTATGAAAATAACTGTAACGCCTCAGTTATTAGATATATCGAAAAAATTCAAATAAAAACTTTGTAGAGACAGTAATTTGCTACAAAAAAGTCTTATACGCCGAGCCTATAAATTCAACTCGTTCTCAGGTATAGGTGTAGGAAGTAAAATAAATAGATATTTTTTTGTTTTATTCAATCAAACGAATTCCATTTTCTATGAGATCGCATATACAAAATCATCGGAAAAACCATTCAACAAATGTTACAAAGAATTCCCTATGCAAATAAATCAATAAAATAAAAACAAAAAATCTATTTATTTTACTTCACCTATAGCTGAGGAAGAGTTGAATTTACGGGCTCGGCTTATAAGACTTCTTTGTAGCAAATTACTTTCTCTACAAAGTTCTCAATTGAATTTGTTCAATATATCTAATAGCTTAGGCGTTACAGCCGTTTAAGTAGATGTTTTCATACAATATTCAATTGAAACAATGACACCGCTGAAACGGTTGAATTTACGGACATGGCTCGATGAACTTTATTGTCGAGTATCATATTTCCTATGAAAACCCACTTGGAAGATATCGCGATATCAAAATCCGCGGAATGGCAACACTAATAATGAGATTTTTTTTTCAATGTTAATCAAATGGGAAACCGTCAATTTTGATTCGCGACCTCTAAATATTGGTTGACAATGCCCCCCTTTCACGAAACTTCGTTTTTGGGCACCAACTAAAGGTTTTCGGGCACGATGGGTCGAAAAAAAGTTGCCCTGAACCGAATCACCCTAGTACATATGGGGCATTCCATGTCAAATCGACCACTTTTGAACCCGACCCCTTTCGATTTGGTCGAAAATTTTTGTTCCTTTCTACTCAATTAAAGACATTTTTCAGAACATTTTCAAATTTTTTTACCAAACGCTTAAAAAATTATGAATTAAAAAAAAAGGCTTTTGTTTTTTCAAATAGCTATAACTTCTTCAAAAATTGACTAATCGGGACGGTTTTTTTTCAAAATTTCTGTCTTTAGATGTACTTTCCGAAAAAAAAAACAAATTTTAAGATATTAAAATCTATCAAATTTTTCACTTTTTCGAGAAAAATCATTGTTTTCTCGGAGATGCTATTCTTTATTTTTTCTTCTTTTAACTCAAAAAATACTTCGATCAATTCCAGAAAGAATGCCGTCCTAACAGTAGTGGACCGAATTTTCCTTCTATTTTTTTTTATCGATTAGAAAAGAAGAAAATTTTCCACCTGGGCTGATTTCACAAAACAACACTCTGGAATTTTTTGAGGATTTATAAAGGACCTCAGAGTTTGAAAAATTGAGAACAAAATAAAATCGAAAGTGATAATCCTCGATTTTTTTTTTCAAGTGAAAGAAAGAATAAAAGACACCTGTAAATACTTTTTTTCACCCATGCAAGATTTTCGTGCTTTTCACCATATGCGTAGATAGCCGAAAAGTGACTCTTTTCTGACAGCTAAGAGCGAAAACAGATGAGTTCGCTTCTTTTTTCCCCGGAGGGGAAAAACAGACGATTTCGGTTCTTTTTTCCCCGGAGGGGAAAAAAGAACCGAAATCGTCTGTTTTCACTCTTAGCTGTCAAAAAAGAGCCCCTTTTTGGCTATCCACGCATATACTGAAAAGACACTCAAATCTCCTATGGCGAAAAAAAGATCGTGTGCAACGCGGGCCAGAGATTCGTATTTTGTCTCGCGTGGTTGCGGCCCTCGCTTCGCTCGTTGCGGCAAACTTCACGCTCGACAAAAAGACTTATGTCTGGCCCTAGATGCACAAAATACTATTTTCGTATTTTTTTCAAAAACTACATCCAAAAACAAAAAAAATGAAGAAAAAAATTGTCATTTAGGCCCATTTTTGACTAAGCCACAGGCTTTTTAAAAAGACATTCATTGCATAATCATCTTGAACCCAATATTTTTAAATTTTAGCTCATCTTAGCTTTCTGTATTTGTTCTTTGATTGAAAAAAAAATACAAAAAAAGTATTTTTTTTTCACCCATGCAAGATTTCCGTGCTTTTCACCATATGCGTGGACAGCCGAAAAGTGACTCTTAGCTGTCAAAAAAGAGCCTCTTTTTGGCTATCCACGCATATAGTAAAAAGCACGAAAATTTCCCATGGGGAAAAAAAAGATCGTGTGCAATGCGGGCCAGAGATTCGTCTTTTGTCTCGCGTGGTTGCGGCCCTCGCTTCGCTCGTTGCGGCAAACTTCACGCTCGACAAAAAAACTCATCTCTGGCCCTAGATGCACAATAGTATTTTGTGCATCTAGGGCCAGAGATAAGTCTTTTCCCCCTCCGGGGAAAAAAGAACCGAAATCGTCTGTTTTCGCTCTTAGCTGTCAGAAAAGAGTCACTTTTCGGCTGTCTACGCATATGGTGAAAAGCACGAAAATCTTGCATGGGTGAAAAAAAATACTATTTTTTCACTTGAACAAAAAAAAATTCGAGGATTACCACTTTCGATTTCATTTTCTTCTCAATTTTTCGAACTCTGAGGTCCTTTATAAATTCTTTAAAAAAATCGAGAGTGTTGTTTTGTGAAATAAGCCCAACTGGAAACTTTATTTTTCTAATCGATAAAAAAAAAGAAGGAAAATTCGGCTCACTTCAGTTAGGGCGGCATTCTTTCTGGAATTGATCAAAGTATTTTTTCAGTTAAAAAAAGAAAAAATCAAAAATAGCATCTCCGAGAAAACGATGATTTTTCTCGAAAAAGTGAAAATTTTTATAGATTGTAATATCTTAAAATTTGATTGCATTTTTATTCGAAAAGTACATCTAAAGACAAAAATTTAAAAAAAAACGTTCGAATTAGTTAACGTTTGAAGAAGTTATAGCTATTTGAAAAAACAAAAGCCTTTTTTTTGAAAAATTCATAACTTTTTCAGAGTTGGATAAAAAAATTTGAAAATTTCCTGACAAATGTCTTTACTTGAGTAGAAAAGGAGCAAGGATTTTCAACCAAATCGAAAGGGGTTGGGTTGAAAAGTGGTCGATTTAAAATGGAATGACCCATATACAATAAGTAAAAGAAGCTTTTGGTTATAAATCAATGCTCAGTTTCTGTTTTTTCACGTTTGAAATGCACTGGTTATTGCCATAATGCGAATGGAGTGCAAGCACCTGAGAGCAGAGAACCATGTACTTTTTATAAGAGAAATATGGGTTTTGAATTTGGCGCGCTCAGGCCGGCTGCTATACGCATTCTCTCTGTTTGATTTTTTAGTTCCTTTTTTACTTAGCACGTGGCGTAGTGGCATCCGTGACGTACGTGCCGACGTCGTGTACGCAGGTCTATGCTTTACCGAAAAACGGGGCTACTTTGTTGGTGTTTTGGAAGTTTTTTGGTCGTAACTTTTTTTTAACGTTCAAAATTGATTTTTTTTGCTCGAACAGAACAATGTGTCCTTTGGCTATAAAATGTATAACAATAGCAAACCACACTAGACCCTCACAATTTAATATATTTAGAAAAAACGCCAAAGTAACCCCGAGCGCGGGGCTACTTTGGAGAGGCATTGAAATGCAACTTATGTCAAAGATCCATCTCGTAAAGGCAACTTTCACATAATTTTTATGAAAAAACAATATTTCATACATTGTACATTAAATTAAATGATAAAAAACGATTTTTTACTATGAATTCGTCATTTGAAATTAAATGATAAAAAACGATTTTTTACTATGAATTCGTCATTTTCATTGAAAGAATATTTTACATAAAAATATCAAATACTTAGGCCCGAATTTTAAGTTCTTAAGATCAAACTTGAGATCAAAATTTCTATCGAACTCAAATTTGAATTTTAGTTCGAACTTAAATTCAAATGCTTATGTTCAGAGATCAGCATTAATGATTAATTCATGAATATTTTTTGCTTTTTTCGAAATTATATTCATCAATTCTTAATTGAGATTCCATAAACTTTGATTACATTATTAATCGTCAATCAGGATTGACGATTATGCATTAACTGATTACTTGTTAATTCAGATAACAATCGACCTGATTACTGAAATAATCAGTAATCAAGATAGACAGAAATGCATTATTCCATTAATCGGTTATAGCAAATCATTGATTATTCAGTTGATCCATTAATCGTCAATCGACTTGATTAATTACTCGATTACTGGACAAATGATAAATCACTATTGAAAATTATTTGATTGCGCCATTAAGCATCATCCAAAAGTAGCGGATTTTTAATTATTTTGGCCATCTGCAATCGGATTTAAAAACTATTCATTACTAAATCAATCGGTAATTGAAAAAGCATGATTGTTTGTTATTCCCATTAATCCTCAATCCGAGTCGAGATCGTTCAAATTACTTTATTAATTATTTAACAAACTATAGAACTTTTTGATTATTCAATTAATGGTTTGGGAAATTTTTTTCCACGAGTCAACATGGATTTACGCGAACATTTCCAATATGTTGTCATTCGACAAAGGATGACTTTTATGCTAACCATGCATTGGATTGCGTGGTGTGGGGAATTTTTCAACTTTTCTATGCAAAATAGAAAATGTTTACATGTTTTTTTTCGACATTATGATGGTTTTTCATTTATCAAAATTTTAATTATTTAGTTTATATGAAGATAATAACAGTAATTCTATTTAAAAGGTTAATTCAATAATCAACATTATTGTTATTGAGAAAATAAATACATACATATGTCTATGATATACATATTTATATTATTTTTAAAATATGTAATAATTGTCTTACTGCGTTGCAAAATTATATAATATATATAATAGAAGACAATGGGGCAAAATGGTACGCTAAGGCATTTTTTCAATCGTAAAATACTCGAAATCTACTGGATGAAATCAAATAGTTCTTATCCCATTTTAAGGGGAGACTGACAGCGGCAAAATGCCGATTTTTGAACATTAATATAAATGTTCATGGCATTTGTGGAAATTTCACAGATAGTCTCCAATTTGATGTATTGAATGTAGCAACTTTTGACGCTAGTTAGAGCCCTTAAGCTGCAGCGGTTCTCTCATAAATCAATTTTTGATGAATTTGTGTCAAACTTTTGCGGACTGCTTGAGCGCGGCACATTTTTTTTAGATTCTTATTTTGGAGTTACAGGCCACTTTTTGAATCGTTGACCCATTTTTGGTTTTTAGAGCACTGCACACAAAACAATATTGATTATAATACAAATGTGCCTCGCTCAAGCGGTCCGTAAAAGTGTTACAAAAAAAATAAGACGTTGTAGGTCAGGGTTGCGCGTAGGGTTTTTGAAGATCAAGGTTTCGGGAAACAGCCTCCAAAGTTGAAGGTGTGGAAAAACGTTTCCTCAGTCCTTCGCTCCACCGATTACTGCATCTGCATAACAAACGATATTTTCCATAGTTATTGCATGCAGAAAAAAAATTTTTAACGCGCTTTTCATGGTTTGTTAATATTGATTTTTGTAATTATTTTTAATATTTGCAAATATTTTTACACCAAAAATGCTATAAAATTATTATAATATAAGGCACGGAATTGAATTCACTTACTGGAAAAGGTGTAAATAAAGATGAAAATCAATTCGATTATTTAGTAAAGACGATGAATACCATTGTCTTTACAAATAATTGAATATAATAAACATATATATGAACTGACGTATCACTAACCATTGTAAAACTGCTCGTGTCGTTTGTCGAGATCGAAAAAGCACTTTCACGTCATTTCTCGATCGGTTTAGATATTTTATATTGCTTTTGAAAAAATAAATAAACACTCAATAAAAATAAGTGAATACAATAAAAAAATGATAAACCACGCGCAAACGTTTGTTTTCTGTTAATTTCTGTTACACTTTCTGATCACTTGCGACAATTTTTTTGATTGGCCCGCAGTCACTTCTTCCAAGCGTTTTGATTGGTCCGCAGAGTTGTAAGCGCGCAATCGCGCGATATTCAAATTTCGATTCAACAGTAGAATAATTATTTTTTTACCAACTCTACAGGAATCTTAATCAATAATCAATTGTATATATATATATACTAGGGTCCGTGCGGCTCGGGCGCTAAGCGCCCTCGCGTCGTAAAGGTTCAATTCTAACCCAAACCTTGACTCCCGCCCACCGCCTTCCCCCACACCCACGCCCCCCCGCCCCGTCCCCGCCGCCCCAACCCTCTTCTCCATTCTCGATTCCATGGCCAACTTTACCCCGCTCTATTCTCGATTCCATAGCCAACTTCACCCCGCTCGATTCTCGATTCCATGGCCAACTTCACCCCGCTCGATTCTGGATTCCATGGCCAACTTCGCCCTCGCATCGTAAAGGTTTGGGTTTGGGTTCTGAGGTTTGGGTTCTCGATTCTTGTACACGGTGGCAGCGGCGGCAGCGGCGGCGGCGGCGGCGAAATATTTATATAATATAGAGAGATATATATATATACTAGGGGTTCGTGTGGCTCGGGCGCTACGCGCCCTCGCATCGTAAAGGTTTGCGTTTAACCCAAACCCTGAACCCCCGCCCACCAGCTTCCCCAACCCCCTCCCCACCATCCCACGCCTCCCCCCTCCACACCCGGCGGAGTGTGTGCCATGGATGGCCAAATTCGCGGTGAAGTTGGCCATGGATGGCCAAATTCAGCGCGCTCGATTCTCGATTCCATGGCCAACTTCATCCCGCTTGATTCTCGATGCCATGGCCAACCTCACCATGCTCGATTCTCGAATCCATGGCCAACTTCACCGCGCTCGATTCTCGATTCCATGGCCAACTTTACCCCGCTCGATTCTCGTTTCCATGGCTAACTTCACCCTGCTTAGTCTGTGGCCAACTTCAAGCCGTCTCGATTCTTGTACACGGCGGCAGCGGCGGCAGCGGCGGCGGCGGTGGCGGCGGCGGCGGCGAAATATTTATATAATATAGAGAGATATATATAGGGCATTCCAAGTGAAATCAAGGAGTCATTTCCCTCAGGTAATTAGATCCTTTTTCGTATTGATTCCACTTCAAAAAAAGCCTAATTTTTTTACAGAATTATTTCATCACTCCTTCCAGTGGCGCGACGATCGTTTGTGTGTAAAAAAGGAATGACTGGAAAAACACCATTTTTAAAATTCTGCAATTTTTTCCACAGATTTTGAGTTACAAATAAGTAATATCTATCATGATTTTGAGTTTCAACACTGTAATAAAAAAATTAATTCCTAAAATTCCTTATAGAAGTAAAAAATAAAATAAAAATAAAACATATCCTGAAAAATTTTGATATTTTGAATACTTTTCAAAATAAATGAGAATATTTTTTTTCAATAAAAGATTTTTCTCACTTACTTTGGAAAATATGCAAAATATCGAAATTTTCCAAGACATGTATTATTTTTATCTTTTTTTTTTCATTTTTATAAAGAATATCAGAATTTTTTACTTTTATTTTAGAAACAAACAAAAAATTATAAAAAAAATATAAGGCTGCTGTATCCCACTTTCTAATCATGATATACATTACTTATTTATGATTCAGAATCTGTGGAAAAAGATGCAGAATTTTGGAAATGGATTCCTCAATTTCCAAAATTCTTTTCTTACAGATTCGCTTGTAACTTTGCCATTTTTCAACATTCGGGTCAAAAAATCTCTTCGCGTTTCATTTTGCCCCGGTCTCCCCTATATTTAGCTTACGTTACATGATATAATACATATATATATAATTAGATATCACATTATATATATGAAGCATTCCACGTCAAGTGGGACACCCCTTTTTTGAAATCGCCAAAAATCGCATGGACATTTTTAGAAAGCAGTTCTAACTATCAAAAAAATTCAGGATTTCATTGAGATTTTTAAATTACATGTTTTAGCTGGGAAAAAATTTTAAAAAAATTTTTACTATATTTTGTAAATCGAAAATTATTCATCCTAAGAAAAAAAAAGTATAATATGAAATTCAGGATTTTCAACATACTTTTCACTGAAGTTTTTTTACAAACTCCTCCGGAAACTGTTCATGCCATTTTCGGAGCAAATAATTTTTTGATATTTTTTTCTGAGAATCAACATCTTCGTTTTGTCTGTAATTAGAACAGTTTTTTTACTTGATATATTTACAGACTACAAAAAAATTGGCTCAATGGAGAATTCATTCCTTCCCATGCATTTTTCATCCCGAACGAATACACAAATTTCTCTCTGCATTAACAGGGTTGAGACTATCTATAGATATTTTCTAAAGCCCGCATGTTTATTCACTTTCTGTAATTTTTTAATTTTTTAAACTTTTTTAATTTTAATTTTTTTAAACAGCTTTTTGTACATTTTAATAAACTCTATCAATGGACCTCTGGGCACCGATAAAGTCTATTCAAATTAAAGTCAAAGGCTACTCACGTCTCGCGATTGGAATCTCACACGCAATTCCGCACATGGAGTGCATAATGTGCATTAATCGCATAATTTCTTATTCAATTAATCGTTTACAGAATAATCAAAGAATCGTTGATGTCGATTACTGAATGAATATGTAATCGACATTTTTTTCACTTCAACTAATGATGGATTAAAATAATTTGTATTCATGGATCTTGATTAATAAATAATGGGATAATTCAAAATTTTCACATGAAAATCAAGAGACGCGTTAGCGTCTCGAGGCAAGTACATTTACGGCAAAGTTTACGGACCTCGAGACAAGCCAAGTCTTTTATACGCCAAGCAACGTGAATTAGCCACATATTTCAGTTTTCGTTCATCATATCTTATGTATTATCTAGTATTAGAGATATTTATCATGCTCATTAGAAAGATTTTTTTTTCTTTTTCGAATGAGACTAATACAAAGTCTGTAGCTATAGGCATAACGATGATATCGGCTTTTATTTTTTCGTTCGAGGCCACATCTGCTCTGAGGTGTTCTCCGTCGACGATTTTTTTCGCACCATTTCGTCTGCTACGCACGTCACGGTCAGCGTACGTGGCAGAACGACATAGCTGCGGTTGGCTTAGATGCTTACAGCGCACTTTAGTCAGTTTGGCGAATAATAAGAAAAATGTCATTATTATTTTCCAACTAATCGATCATTCGTTTCAAATAATAACTAATGATTTGGATGAAAGTGATCAAGATTTATTAGATATAAATGAAGAAAGTGATGATGAAATAGATTTTAATATTCTGTGAAAAGAGAACGTTTTATACCAAGTGTCCAAAATTATGTTGAAGAGGTTACACCTAATTATACGCGCCACGGACAACGAATTCCAATCGATGGAAGATCAAGATTTTGTATCCAGAATTAATTCGTGATGTTAGTATACTTGAAGAAAAAAAGTAATCGACTTCAATATTAATACAATTTTGTTCACTGCACAATGAAGAATTTTGTTCGTTGTGCAATGGACAATAGCATTTTATTCGCTACGCGGTGGACAAAATTCTATCCATCATGAGGCTTATGATTTTTTTATTCATCGGTGATAGATTTTTTATTCAGAATCTAGTGTGTGGTGTGAGTTGAAGAAAAAAAGTTACGAATCTCAGTATAAATAGCATTATGTTGACTGCAGTGAATGAAGGAAATTCTATCCAGTATAAAGTTCATGATTCTTTCCCTTATCGATGAATGTTTTGGTGTCTAGAAAATAATTTGTGCAGTCTATTGGACAAGCAAACTTATAAATTTATAATTGGAATAAGAACATTCTATCCATATTGAAGCTTATGATTCCTTATTATATCGATGGATGATTTTGTATCGAAAATGTAATTTGTGTAGTCCATCGGACCAGCAAAGTTATAAATTTATAATTAGAATGAGAAAATTGTATCCATATTAAAGTTTATGATTCTTTCTCTTATCGACGGATGATTTGGTATCTAGAATATAATTTGTGCAATCCATCGGAAAAGCAAAATTAAAAATTTACAGTTAGAATAAAAAAATTCTTTCCATATTAAGGTTTATGATTCTTTTTCTCATCGATGGATGATTTGGTGTCTATAATATAGCTTGTACAGTCCATTGGACAAGGAAAACTATAAATTTATGATTAGAATAAGAACATTCTATCCGTATTGAAGTTTATAATTCTTTATCTTATCAATGGATAATTTGGTGTCTGAAATATAATTTGTGCAGTTCATCGGAAAAACAAAGTTATAAATTTATAATTGTAATGAGAAAATTTTTTCCACATTAAAGTTTATGATTCTTTTTCTTATTGATGGATGATTTGGTGTCTGAAATATCATTTGCGCAGTCCATCGGACAAGCAAAATTATAAATTTATAATTAGAATATGAAAATACTATCCATACTAAAGTTTATGATTCTTTCTCTCATCGATGGAGGATTTGATGTCTTAATTATAATTTGTGCAGTCCATCAGACAATTAAAATTATAAATTTATAATTCGAAAAAGAAAATACTATCCATCTTAGAGTTTATGATTCATTCTCTTATCGACGGATGATTTGGTGTCTAAAAATATAATTTGTGCAGTCCATTGAACAAACAAAATTATAAATATTATAAAAATAATATTGTTATATTATTTATTATTTTGCTTGTTCAATGGAGTGCACAAATTATATTTTAGATACCAAATCATCCATCGATGAGAGAAAGAATCATAAACTTCTAATATGGATAGAATTTTCTTCATTGTGCAGTGGGCATAGTGCTATTAATATTGAGTTTATAACGTTTTTCCTTCATCAACTCACACCACAAATTAGATTCTAAATAAAAAATCTACCAACAATGAATATAAAAATCATAAGCCTCATTATGGATAGGATTTTGTCCATTGCGGCAATCGAAATTCTTGATTGTGCAGTAAACAAAATAGTATTAATATGTATTGAAGTTGGTAACTTTGTTTCTTCAGCTACTAACATTACGAATTAGATACTGGATACAAAATCTTCCATCGATGAGTAAAATAATTATAAACCTCATTAAGGATAGAATTGTGACCAGTGCTGAATTACATGAAACTATAAATAATAGTAAATTATACACAAGTAGAAAAAAATAAAGAATCAAAAAATTTTCCAAAATTTTCAGTGGTTTTTAACAATGCTGTATCTCAGTTAAAAATGGTCGTATTGAGGTCTTAAAAGAATCATTTTGAAGCTTAAAGTTTCTAGTTTTCAGATCTTTTAGCAAAAAAAAAATTCGAAGCTAAAGGTTGCACGCAATTATGAGAAATACCAAGAAAAAAAAATGTGGCAAATTTGCATCGCTTTTGTTTTGGCTGTAATTTTTGGAAAAAAATTCTTCCACCTAAAACATTATAAGGACTGGATAGCTTGTTTATTTAGCTTCAATTTGCTCTTTTTGAGACTTCGCTGCGATCATTTTTCGCTGAGATATCGAGTTTTTGCAAAAAAAAACTCTTTTCTATTTGACCATTGATATCTCAGCAACCAATGATCGCACAGAAATCAGGAGGGGCGTTTCACAAACTTTAATCAATGTCTTACATGAATTGTCAATGGTTTTTTGAAAAAAAAATGTTCTCCATCCTTGCCATGAATTTGAAAAAAACAGGAGAAAATGGGCTATTTATGGTTTTTTAGAAAATCAACGGCCAAATTAAAAATATTGACAAAACGACTAATGTTAAGCGTGACTTTTACAGCGTAATATACCCACAAAATCCCTGTAAAGTTTAAATTTGATGTATCAAACGGTTTTTTTGTTTCAAGCAATCAAATTAAAAAAAAAATTAAAGGATCATGTTTATAACATGTTTATTGCCCCTTTACACTTCAAAATCATTATGAAAATGAAAAAAAGAAATTTTTTTCCGAGTGTTTCCGCCATTTTTATCATGAATAGCGTTTAAATTTATGAAAAAAAAATTTCAAAAATTTTTAAAATTTTTTTATGATTTGAAACAAAAAAAATTTTCAAAAAAATTCAAGGATTATGTTTATTGCCCCTAAACACTTCATAATCATTATTAAAAAAGAAAAAAAAATTTTTAAACTTTTTCCACATTTTTATCGCAAACAGCGATTAAAATTATGTAAGACCAAAAAAATCGATTAAATTAATAAAAATAAAAAAAATTCGAAAATTCTTCGAAATTTTTTTTTTCTGTACATTTAAACGCTGTTTGCGATAAAAATGTGAAAAAAGCCAAAAAGAAATTGTTTTCCACTTTAATAATGATTATGACGTTTAGGGGCAAAAACATAATCCTTTAATTTTTTTCAAAAATTTGATTGCTTGAAACAAAAAAACCGTTTAATAGATCAAATTGAAACTTTGCAGGGATTTTGTGGGTATATTGAGCTGTAAAAATCACGCTCAACATTAGTCATTTTGTCAATATATTCAATTTGGCCGTTGAGTTTCTAAAAAACCATAAATAGCCCTTTTTCTCCTGTTTTTTCAAATTTATGGCGAGGATGGAAAACATTTTTTTTTCAAAAAACCATTGACAGTTCTTGTAGAGCATTGATTCAAGTTTGTGAAACGCCCCTAGTTTTAACTTATCGTCCGTTGAACATCGAAATAAAAAAATTCCAAAAAATTTTAACAATAGAAATTTAAAAATTAGTGAAATGAAGTGAAAATTGTTGAAAAAGAGAAATTATCAATGAAAAAAATAATCAAAAAAATAAAATGTACTTGGCAAGTTCGTTTTTAACGGACGATTAGTCAAAATAGTTTTTTAGTGAACAGGTGAATACCAGAATGTCACTACGTTCTCAGTAAAAAAAACTCGCCAAGTACTTTTTGTTTTTTTGATTATTTTTTTCATTGATAATTTCTCTTTGCTAACAATGGCCACTTCATTTCACTATTTTTTAAATTTTTATTGTTAACATTTTTTGGAATATTTTTATTTCGATGTCTAACGGACGATAAGTATAAACCACTTTTCAGTTAAAAAGTGAACACCAGTATGTCAGTGTATGCTCAGTAAAAGAACTCGCCAAGTGCTTTTCATTTTTTTGATTCTTTTTTTTTATTAATAATTTCTCTTTGTTGACAATTTTCACTTGATTTCACTATTTTTTAAATTTTCACCGTTAAGATTCTTTCGAATTTTTTTATTCTAACTCCACCCCCAAAATCTTGATTGCAAAGTTGAGGTTACATTGGGAAACTACATGTGCTTGGCAATGCGTTCTGTGAGTCTCATGTCTATTTACTTCACAACTTTTTGTAAGAAGACTAAACTAGATATACTTTCGTCAATGTGCTTGTCTCTAATTTTTGCACACCATTTTTGATGTTTTTGGGGGTTACTCATTGCTGGAATAATCCAGTTTTTCAAAATTCTGATTGGCAATTAACAAAGTAATCGCTAAATTTCCATATTCAATTACCTATTCACGAAATAATTTAAAAAAGTATAAATATGATTACCAGTTGCTGGAATAATTGGTTAATCGAACGTTCTGATTAATGATTAATTGATTAATCAATAATCGTTGAATGATGATTAATCATTAACCGAAAAATTGGGCTTTATAAAGACGAATTACCGATTACTCAAGTAATTATCAATGAATTATTGAGATTAATCAATCTATAATTAATCATGAATTTTGGGCCATAAGTAAGGAAGATTCACGCCGCTAGTGAGTCGACACCGACGACAATTTACATTTGACTCGGTCATTTAGGTCGTGCACCAGGTGTACTCTGGTACCAGAGGAACGGGATCAAGTTGACACATATATGTATGCATATAGAACGAAAAATTCGTTCGTGAACTTCCAAGTTCCAAGTGCATATGGACAGAAATAGCATTTTTTGGTGAAAATGGTGTTTTTTTGCAAAAATTGCGAACTTAATGGTGTCTGATTGGATTCATACTTTGTGAGACATTTGCTTACAATCATATACATACATTGTGTGAGTTAGAGAAAAATTCGTTCCTGAAATACCAATTTTCAACTACATATGGTCATGAAACGTCTTTTTGTGCTTAAAAATGAGTATTTTTTTCAAAAATCTTTTTTTTACAGTATTCGTTTGGATTTCAACTTCTTAGGCATAGAGATTACAAACGTACGCAACTACCCTGTAAAGGAGATTGAATTCCGTTCACGGGTTTCTGAGATCTGGATCTGGACGAACATCCGACGCAGAATTCGAGGCAATTATTGTAATAGGCACTTTCTATCATAAATGAGTGAGTGCCTAAAAATTACCAAGTATTCGTCAGAGTTGATTTTCTTGTGTTTTTTCGGCATTGCGAATTCGAATATCAATAAAAATTAGTCGGATTTGACAAATTTCGAATTGGCGGATTACGTGCTGCCGCAGGTTGAAATGCATAAATGACTTGATTGTAAAAAAAGCCGGTAATTGAAAGGTCTAGTCATCGCTGATCATGAACTTGAAGTGAAAAGTTTGAAATGCAAAACGGCGCATTTACTATGATGGACCAAAATGCAAAATTGACTTGATTTTACTGATACCCGGTTTTTAGGGGTTTTTGGAATCATGTGAATTCGAGAAACTTTTTTAATAATTTTATAGCAGCGCAAGCGTTTTTGAAATAATCCATTAGGGTTCATATCATTGTTCAAGGATCGATATTTGATGAAGGAGTTCCGCAATTTTAATAACCAATATACGATTTTCACGGAAAATTTGTAAATATCAGTACGAGGTACGTTAGTTTCTATTTTTTAGGCACTCGCCATATATGAAAAGTGCCTATTAGTATTGCCTTCCAAAAACTTTTTTCTTATGAAAACAACTATACAAACTTTATACCAACATATGTTGGTATATTATACAAAAACAAAAAATTTTGGATTTTGCGTCCCCTCGGCCGTCTGTATGTGCTCATAACTCAGCAATCCATGAACGGATCCGGTTCAAATTCATACCACAGTTTTGTTTTACTATAATCTCAAAACCTATTTCGACTCAATCCATTCAGACAATGTTGAATTTGAAATTTCCCAAAAAAGTCATTTTTCAGCCAAAAAGCCATTTTTGTGTCCGTCCAGAGTCAGATCTCCACAACCTGTGAAGCAATGTTCTTGCAACTTATAGACTTTCTTTATAGGATCATAAAGAAGTTTCCTGTAGAGTTTGAAGTCTTTACAGTTCTTTGAACCATTTTGTTTTAACGAAAATAACTTTTTTTTCAGTTTTTTACTCATTGCACGAAAATGCGTGAACGAATTTTTTAAATCTTCATCATGTACTTTCATTTTAATACATTTGAACTATTTCAAGATTTTTAAATGATTCAAACAATTTTGACATAGAATTTTAAATATTTTTGTTTTATTCATTTATAACTTTTTAACGTTTTCACCAAAAAACACTGATTGGACAGAAATTTTAGACATTTCTTACTATTTGATAAAGTTTATTTTTCTTTCAAATGTAATCATTGATAATTAGTACACTTCTATGTATTAAACATTTTTTTTTCAAATATTCTTATCACTTTTATGCAAAGAAACAAATTATATGAAACATAACCTTATGTTCCTGAAATACACAATTTTCTTAATGAAAAAAAAACATCCCCACACAATACACCACAATACACTCCATCGAATTATACAAATTGTCACTTTTAAAAATCGTATGTCACATTTTTCAACATTAAAATTTAAGTAAACAATACAACGGCCGTGATTACGATGACAGATAAAAATAATCTTGAACACATAATCTTGAACCCTTAAGCCCGAGACACAATGACAAGAATAAGAAATTAGGAACAAGAATTAGCCAATCACCGCGCACTTTAGAGAAACTCCGCCAATCGGATGGCTGATTCTTATTCCTTATTTCTTATTTTTGTCATTGTGTCTTCGGCTTTATTTACACGCTTACAGCACGTAAAGGGGAAATTCTGACACGGGCGCACTGCGCTTGAGCGCTGCATAATCTGGCGTATCCATTGGTCAAAATGAATTTCGGGCGTGGAATTGTGGCGTGCGAAATTCAATTTGAACAATGGGTACGCCAGATCATGCCACGCTCAAGCGCAGTGCACCCGTGTCAGAATTCACCCATACATCGGCATATAAAATGCTGTCGCAACCCGTCGAGACTTAATGCCTCGACACATTTTTTATTTTTTATTTTTCCCCTGAAAGAAAAGGAAAAAATTCGATTATTTATTTAATTAATTAAATTACATTGATTAAAATATATTAGAGAAGATGAAAACTTACCCCAGTGTCCCTGGAATCACTCCGCTGGAATTTTGGCCTACGCCGAAGGGAAAAATCTCCTCTCCGAAGGGCTTCGACAAAGCCGCAGTCTGAAAATCAAAGAAATTCATTAGTATTTTGCCTATATATATAATTTCACATTAATAATTCTTAAGAGTAAAAACTTACCTTGAAATACTGCCTGCGTAGAAATAGAATCTTTGCCGGAGGGCTTCGACTTGAAAAATAGCCTCTCCGGAGGGCTTCGCCTTGCATCCAATGAATCTGAAAAGAGAAAGTAAAGAAATTTAACAAAGATTATTATACTTACACTAAATTAAGATTATAGAATTAGATTACATGTCGTACTTACCAAACGCGAAACACTGTCCCACGACGTGATGTGAATCCATCGCTGGATAACCTGAAAAAAAAACACCAAACAATTAACACACATGGAAAGACCAAAAATTATAAAAAAAAACAAAACGCGCACGAGCGAAAAAATTAGTCGAACCGACACACACTACACATTTAACCGAACTACGTATGATTTATTATTTAATATTGTTTAACTAGTTTAAGATATTAACGAGATACAACCACGATAGTCATTTTACGCGAACAGAAAATTACGCGAATTTAATTTTAAGGTTATTTTTCTTATTTACGATATTATTTTTAACGCGCACTCGCGGATTTATTAATTGTTTGTTTAAACACTATTATGTTAACACGGCAAACACACACCTGTCACTTTTGTGAACAAATACTGCCGATGAATACTTAACATGCGCCGCGCGGGAACGTAGTTCCGCAAAAAACCACGAGAGGCGCACGCGCGAGTGCCAAGTTGGACACTAGTAACGAGTTTGGCCGCTAGGGGCGAAGGCAGCGCCACTTGTTTTCTCGCAAGCGGATTAACGAATAAGAGTAGTTAAATACTCGAGTATCGAGCATGGTTTGATCACTCGCGTCTCTGAAATACGAGACCGTCTCTGAAATACGAGACCACCTCTGGAATACGAGGTACCTCTGGAATACGAGGGAGATATTGAAATATATATCAGATACTGAAATACGTATCAGCTTTGTGAGAACCGCTGTCTCGAGAGAATTCCCATAAAACTAACCTCTATCCGAGAGAGACTAAACTTTTTGAATTTTTATTCTTTTGTAATCTTTTATTTTTAAATTCCTGTTGGTGTGCCTTGAAAAAATATATTTAAAAAAAAAAAAAAAATTATAAATTCAGTTCTTTTTTTTTCTTCCTTTACGGCCTTATGCCCAGACAACGCGTCAACGCTCGGAGTCGCCGCACCGCTTTGCGCGCCGCCGCGTGTGTTGGCATTGTAGCTCCTTCCACGAGTGACCGGGTTCGTTGCGTCGCGCCCAACCCGATCTATGCTCCGTGGTTCGCTAGGGTCGTGGAACTTTTCGGGGTAAGGGGAACTCGACCTGCAACTTCTCCGGGATACCGCAAAAAAAGGAGGACTCTCGTTTTTCTGCCCACCCCGGAACACGATTCCTCGACGGTGCTTCCATCGCACCAGAGAGAACGATCGCCCCCGTGGTTCGGCGCCCTCTGGTGGCTACGGTGCAGGATTTCGTGCCGACGCGCGTCGCAACCAATCCGAAAAAACCTACCACTACCGCACGAGGAACTCTTCCTCTGGTAGGAAGCCCGATTAAAGAGAATCGACCCCCCGAGGCACCTCGCACACCGACGTTTAAGGGGGTAACGCCGCACTCTCAAGGGGGTAAATACTCCCCTCGCACCAACGAACTCCTCACCGAACTCTTCGGTTATGACTGTCTGGAGGATTAGAAAACCGCGAGTCTCGAACCTTCCATATCTCTCTTGGGACTAGGCGAATCACGAAAACCAACGGCCCTTCTCAGGGCCAACACAAATCAATTCAAACATAATTCACAGGTATTACACTCCTTACGAAGTGTCTCCGCAAAGAACGCGCCCTTAAGATGTAGTTCTGGAACGCGAGAAGGAGTTTCCCCCCCCCCTTTATATCACCCCACCCCACTTTAGCTCCCTCTTCAGAGGATCTTTCCCCCATCCTCTCCATTGTTGAATTCCTTTCCTTGAATTTAACAATGCTACTGGATATGACGCCTGCAGCGCTCAAAACCTTCGAGACGAATGCAGCCTATGCTATCTCACGTTCACTCGCCGCGACAGCCAAAGCTAGCGTATAAAAGATACGCCCGGCTCGCCTCAGGTTCCATCACCTCTCTGTTCAGAGTCAATTTTGATTTTTCGTGTCCGAATTGAAATGACAGACACACATGATCAAATCTACTCAATTCTCGCTATTATAATTGTCGAAAAAAATATGGAAAAAAAAATGTTGATGACTTTTTGGCTGTTTTAAGCTAAAAAATTGGATTTTCTTTCAATGGGATCTCTTCGATTAAAAAAATATATATAAAATTCTACATAAACAAACAAAATTTTTAGATTTTACTGAAGATGGGATTTAAATAATTTCCTATTAAAAAAAAATAGATTTCTTTTTCTTCGTAATGTTGATTTTTTTTCCTTCTATAACTACAATGGTTGGTGATTTCAATGATGTTAAGATATATAATTTAGCTTCTCTCATATATTTCCTTTGTAAATTATATTAACATTAAGAATTACAATTTTTATGTAAAGAAATTGAACAAAGTGCAAATCGTACTTGGATTGTAATTCCAATTGTTAATTATTATAATTTACAAAGGAAATATGTTAAAGAAGTGAAATTATTTATATGAACATTATTGAAATCAATTATTTTAGTCATGGATGAAAAAACGATATAAGTTACGAAAAAAAAATGTGGAACAAAATTTCTTTTAATATGAGAAGTTATTTGAATCCCATCTTCGGCAAAATCTCAAAAATTTCTTTTTTTTACGTTGAATTTTATAATTTTTTTTTTTACAATTTAAAGGCGTCCTATTCAAAGAAAATCCAATTTTTTTAGCTTCAAACAGCCATAAAGACAAAAAAAAGTTTTCTTCATTTTTGATATTTTTTTCAAAGAGTCTATTGAAAAACAAACAAAAATGACCTCTTAGCAAATTAGAATATCGTCGTTATTGTGGAAGTTATGATTATTTTAAGAATATTCTTCTAAAAATCAATAACTTCAGTACAGTTTAAGATAGAGAGCTAAAAATGCACATGGATATTCTTTTTGCATGGATAATACCATATTAAAATATTTAAAAAACCGTAGGGGGTGACCGACAAAACGTCGTTGAATTGATAGGGACCTGTAATTGTATTATATAAAGTAACAAATTTATGTAATAAAAATATGTATTTCATATTTTCATATAGATTGTGCATGAATATATCATATGTTCTTTTTATATTTCAAGGTATATAAATATGTATCCATATTATATTTTTTATGTACTACAGATGTTTTACAGATATATGTGAAAATGTAATATACATAAATAATTTAACATAGAAAAATATATAAGCAATATATTTAATATGCATAAGCTTATAAGAGAGTCGCATTCCATTCACATTCGTCATATATCTCAGATATATTATTCATACTTGTCTCATATATGACGGATATATAAATTTTTGTCGTTTTGTATGACATCCCAGGAAAAAAAAATCATATATGATCATATGTAATCATATATGATCATATATGAATCATATATGATTATATATGCCTTAATATGACATCATCAATGATTGTATATGCCCATGCATGATCATGTATACCGGGAAAAAATGGTCATATATAATCATATATAATCATATATGTAATCGTAATTATTCACAAAATAACCATCATATATATTTTGTTGGATATTATATTTATTTACCAGCATATATTGTACTTCTACGTATAATTATTATAATAATATTTTACACTTGTATTATATTATAAACGAAGTATTTGTACATTTGTATCGTCTGTATGTATATATATATATATATATATCCACACTTGTGTGTAATATATATATACAAATATACAAACAAAAGTCGACGTACGCCACATACTCAAAAAACCATTCCAAGAGTATTTGGTCGCTCGCAGACATAATCGCCAACTTTTATAAGTTGAAGATTCGATTTGATTTCATCTAAGTTTATTTTCAGACTTGTCTATATAATATATCCAATAGTATATGGGTATATATAATCATATATGATTACATATGATCATATATGGCTATATATTACTATATATGATTATATACAGACAAATTTCGTTCAGGATCATGTATGACAAGTCATACATGATGATATATGATCATATATGATTTTTTTTCTCGGGATGTATGAATTATATATCTGAGATATATGACGAATATACTTTTTTTCCGCGTGGGTACATGCGAATATTCTACTAAAAATAGAAATTTTGTTCTTTCTGGAAAATAAAAATTCCCGTTTCTTCAAGAAAACGACTAATAGTAACACTTAATTATCGTGCGTAATGGACAAACAAAATTTGACAGTTGAGGTTATGTTGCCCTGTGTAAGTTTGGAGTGGGGAGAAAGCGTGATCGGGGTCGTAAAGTTATGGAAGCTTGTTGCTCAGTTATGAGCGCGGTCAAGTCATGGAAGATTTAGTTGTAGGAGCGTACACTGTACTTTTATATCGAATAATATTTTGATTATATTCAAATCTGTCATTAATAACGATTAATATAATTTATCAGAATAATTAATCGATGTTCACGATGAATCAAAGCGTTTGAATTACGGTGTTAGTGCCTATTAAAACGTCCCCAAGGGACCTGTTAACCAACATTCAAAATATACTCGATCACAACGGAATAAATTAAAACAATGATCAAGAATACGGAGCGCGAAGCGCAGGGGGGGGGGTTGGGGGGCAAAGCCCCCCAACGAGTACGCGAAGCGTACTTGTTTTTACTACAGTGTATATACAATGAGTACAGGTATACGTAATGTAATTTCCTCCATATTCAATAGACGTGTGGAGCGGTACGGTTAATATTTTATACACAAACAAAAGGATACTGCACATCATATTATCAATATAATTTGGATGATACATCTATATGATTTGACCAATGATCACTACATCTGATGATATACTATCTAAAGTAGCGTGTTCCCTTAAGCAGCCGGCTATGCTTATCGTATGAGGAAGTCTTTTCTGATGATGCAGGCGATGGTTTCAAAGTCGAAGATTGTAATTCAATACTTAGGAATAAAGTAGATAGGTTAGGACTCTGAGAGGGTAATAACGAAAAATTATTTCGTAAATGTGTAAAAAGAACCTTTTTAAGAAATATCCATATTTCGATCATGTAGGGCACTCATTGAAAAGCGATTATTCCAATGTAATGTTTAAATGCCAAGTCGTTTGGTCCCGTAAACAAAGCAATTTCCTATTTTTCAATATCCTTCAGGAATCATATTTCCATCTGTCTGAACGTAATTTGTCCTATTTTCGTTTAAAAGAAAAACAAAACAAATTTAGAAGTCCTTCAAAGCAGCGAATGTTTTTCAATTTCGACGAACCACTTTCCACTTCATCAACTATGTAGTTGTTCGTAACAAAAACGATACCCACTGCAAGGGAATCTTACTATCTGCTTTTTCGAACATTAATTCTGAATGAAATAAAAAAATCTAAATCGTTCTTAGCGATCTGTAAATTTTTCATGAAAAACTAATTTACGGATCTTAATTTGAGAACTGTCACAAGCTGAATGCTGGTAAAAGAGGGAAAAATAAAACCGTCGTTTTTAGTAGATACCGAAGGCATCGTAAATTCAATTACAAATAATCGTTTTAGCAAGATCAAAGGGTAGTTGTTATGTCACCGTCGGAGGACACGTTTCCTACAAACACCGAATAGAATAAACTATAATATCGTTAATACAAAATGTAATTTTTGGGCTATGTACAACGACGAAGTGATATCGCCTAAAATCTTTGGGCCACAAGTACGCACAGCAATTCGCAAGGAAGATTTACGCCGCTAGTAAGTCGATACCGAGGACAATTTACATTTGACTCGGTCATTTAGGTCGTGCACCAGGCGTACTCTGGTGCCAGAGGAATGGGATCAAGTTGACACACATATGTATACATATAGAACGGCATGTTGTTTGCCAACCCGTACTGGTAGGTTGGCGGAAACCAGTGGAGACATGGACAGAGATAGAGAGGAGGCTTGACAAAATGAAGGGAGAGAGAAATAGCAGAGCAGGGGATGATGGCAAGAGGAGAGGGTGAGAGAAAGGAGGAGAGAAAGAGAGTGATCCTACCGGGGCAGAACGATGTGGAACCTGTTCGTGTCTGGCGAGTATTACTCTATCGTGGTTGAACGCGGGGTTGAATGAGCCGTCGCCTTTCCGACCGACAAAGACTGCGACAGCCATGATACACACACATAATGTGCATGCGCATACACATGTATAGAACATAAAATACATGAGTGAGGACTAAACGCCGGAGGGGGTGAAATACGTCCATGCATGCTAGCCGGAAAGGTCTTCATTGGTCTTCAGCCCGAAAGAACCGAAGGTCCAACGAACTACGTCGCCGTCGTCGTCATCGCAGGGTCTTTTCATCTCTCAGGTGCTCTCTGTCCATATAAAACCACTCAGGAATTCCATAAATTTTTTAAGCGTTACATAAAGCTCGAGCTTTTTATGACGAGAAGACTAAAATGTCAAATTGGAACGAGGCATGCTTCGATGCTCCTGCACGTTTGTGGCAGAAACTGACTTTAAGACGAAAAACATTCGCCAAGACGAGAGGGGTCATCCACCTGAATGATGGCCCTTTTTCATACACTTCGACGTACCTCGTCTATATAGCGCGTCTCTATGAATGATTGATGCGAAAGTCCCTTCACAAATTTTTCATCCGTACACTTCGTTCAGGAATGCCTCTGTATACGCCTGCTTTTCGAAGCCGCTTTTTCTTTCATCCTTGGATGGAATTGAAGGTCTCGAGGGACTCATGGGTAGACGATAGCTTTCCGGGTAAAAGTTATCCTACCCAGGAAAGAATACACAAATGGGCCATCGCTGGCCCAGTATTACGCCTCCGGTTGCTCATGGTTGGTCGACAGTTGGCTGCCAACACTGGGCGACGGATGGCTAAGAGCTCAAATGATAAGTCCGGGCCAACGTCGATTTCTATCTTCAGCCCAGCGTTGGTAGCCAACGTTCGCCCGTAGATCACTATTGAGTATCGCCCAGTATTGTAACGCCATCGTCGAGCCGAGGTCGCCCCAAATTCGAACCAACATTGGTCGAGTCTCGGCCGAATATCGGCTTATTGTCGAAATGAATTATTCGGCCAGTGGCATCGGACGAGCATTGGCCAAGCGTTGGGCACGCAAAATATCCCATGTTCGTTAATTTTTTTTGAAATATATATTTTTGTTTATAATTTTAATAATAATACGTTTTTTATTAATGTTTGATGATTTTTAAGCATTATATAATATCGGAGAATGAAAAAAAATTTTTAAAAATTGTTTGAAAATTAATCAATTTTTTTAACTGATTAGTAATCCGTGTATATACGCGGACTGAAGAATAATTACGAGCCTAGTGAGGGATTGGAAACCTACCGACCTATCGAGCCTACCTAGTGACCTAATACTGACACTCTAACCACACTGTTGAAAAAATTTATTTGATCCAAATAAACCAAATTACTTGAGTGACATTTACTTGAGACAAATCATTTTTTCTTTGCATTAAATAAAAACAGAAGTTGCGCTCAGTAAGTCATTTTCTTGGTAGCAGTTGTTTGGTCAAATCAATCTAATTCATTGACACTAGTTACAGTTATTTTATTCAAATGCAGGTTTCCTACGAACAGCAAGCCACAAATATTAGATGGAAATAATTAATATTTTTTATCGAAATACTTTATTTGATCAACACCAAACGGAGTTATTAGTTGCGTATATGTCATATTTTCAATTGAATAAGCCAAAAATACTGTAAGCAAGTAATTTACATTTTTTACATCAATTGTGTTTTTCTTTGGTACAAGAAAATATACCCAGATGCAAAGACTTGGTATCCTGGGATAACAAAAATAAATTACTTGATTCAACTACTTCGGATGATCCATCGGAACATTCTGTTTTATCAAGCCAAATAAAAATGATTTAATACTTAAATGGGATTTTTTCCTTTTTAATATCAATATTATTTATCTGAAATGATTATTTTATGTCAGCATCAGATTTTATTCATTTAACACAAATTCAAGTTATTAGCTGTGTATATGGAAAATTTGTGAGTGAATTAACCAAAACTTTTTGACGCAAGTAATTTAAGTTTTTCATCTTACCGTGTATTTTTCCGGTAAAAGAAAAAATTATGTTATATTATGACACGGTATTCTAAAATCGAAAATAAAGATGATTTTTCTGTGGCTTCTGCGCAGAACGGGTTACGTCCATTTTTTCGAAAAATGAGTTAACGACTAAAATCAATCAATTTATACTTTTCGTTTCTTTTATTTTTTTGTCATTTTATTTTAACATTTTTCTTTCTAAAAATTGTTCATTTGTTTAAACAATCTGTTATCGTTTATTTGTTTAAACAACTTGTTATTGCTTATTTGTTTAAACAATTTGTTATTGTTTTTTAACAATTTTTTGGAATCATTTTTTAAACAATTGATTAAAACTGTCGTTTTAATCAATAACATATTACTAAAACTACAAAGAATTGGTGAAATTATAACCATTGTTCAGATGTATCGTTTTTTTTATTTAAAATTTTTGATTTTTTTCTCATTTTATTTAAACATTTTGCTCTCCAAAAATTGTTTATTCGTTTAACCAACTTGTAATTGTTTATTTTTTTAAACAATTTGTTATGGTTTATTTGTTTAAACAATTCGTTATTGTTTATTTGTTTAAACAATTTGTTATTGTGTATTTGTTTGTTGAAACAAAAGTTTTAATCAATAGCAATCTGATGATTTTGCATTTTTTGTATGTACGATATATACGAATTATAGCGAGCAGAGTGTTCATGAAAAAAAGGTATTCAAACACAAAATAAATTTTCCCTTGCCGGATAAAATTCGAATCTTCATAACCCTTAACTTTTTTCAAGTGCATAGTAGTAGTCGATAGCGTAATAGGTAGTGTGTTAGGTAATTAGGTACGATAGGCAGGGTCGAGGGTTCGATTCCCGGTCGTACAGAAAAATTAGATCGGAGAATTGGGTCAGATTTTTCATTTTTTTCTATTTATCACTTTTTGGGGCCGGTAAACTATGCATATTAAATTATTTTGCAAGGGCTATATATTTTTTATAACATGTTTAGGGACAAATATCCAATACGCATTTTATTGAATCAATCATTTTTTCTGTTCATTGGACTAATTACCGGTTAGATACAACTATCTATATCAGTTGATGCGAAGTATCATAATATTGATCTAAAACAATATGTAATTCGACCAATAGATTTGAATTTGGAAGAAACTGATGGGATGTTCCATTTAAATGACCAGTTTCTAGATCAGAGAAAATATTTTCTAACTCCTATGGAAACATAGACGGCACCAAAAAAGTCGGAAGCTTTATTGAAATTTTGATTTACTTGACTGAAGTAAATCGGTTTGATATTTCAGTCGCCCGGATACTCCCGTATAATAACTGTGCGTTGTTTGCAAAGATTTCATATTTGATCTTATTGAACAAAGATATTTCTATCAAAAATATATTTACTTTATCCCAATAACGAATTAGCGGATTATATACAAATAATTTATTTACTTGCATCAAATAAATTTATTTGTTTCAAATAAATTTTTTTAACAGTGCACTACACCATTGACTACTTATAATATTCTGATGTGTATATCATATTTATCAAACATAGGTCGGAAAAATATATATGTACCCGGAAAAACAATCAACTATTATAAATAATAATATTGCTCAAAAGTTATTAATAAATTGTTTAAACAAATAATTATTTAACAGTTTTTCGATAAATTATTTTTTTTCTGAAACAAATCGAATGCATTAATTTTTCTGAGCACATATGAATTTTTTCAGAATTCTCTCTCTGTTTTGAAATATTATAAAAAACATTTTGAAATACAAACAAAAAATTGCCAATTTTGTAAATCTTTTTGCGCACAGTTTTATCTTCAGCTTTGAAAAGTTTCAAAGACACTTGGCCAAAAAATACATAAGTCCATCAGCTATTCTGAAAATTTCAAAATGGAAATTTCAAAACAGAAAGAAAATTCTGAACAAACGTTGAAAAAAAAATATCAAGCTAGCGTTGGCTTAAGATTGGCCAGTATTAAATCAATGCTGGGCCAACGTTAGCTTACCATTGCTAAATCCCAGGTGGGATTGGCCAGAGCTTGACATATTGCACAGCAATGGCCCAATGCAGTCCGCCGATGCTGGTTTGTAACCTCAGACCAGATCTGGAAGACCTCCGAAGCCAACGTCGGGTCAATGCTAAAACTGAGCGTCGGGCCAACAATCGTACAATGATGCTGGCTGAATGCTGTGCCAGGCCCAGTTGATGGTCTTATTCCAGACGATACGCTGGATAAGTTTGAGAGGTTATGTTCATACGTACTTGTCTATTGACATCGTGCAAAATGTTTAAGCCACGTTCAAGTAATTTACGAGCGAAAGTATACCGTTTCTTTAAGAAGTGAGTCGGAAATAACTATTGAAGAAGTTATGAGACAACCGGCGAAAAAAACAGGAAAAAAGACTACGATTTGGTGAATTCTGTTCTAATGTGCGTATTTTCCAACCCTGTAAATTCTCAAATTATTGTCGAAGATGACAACCGTGATATCGAGGATGAAATAGCTTCATTATCAGACTTCATTTTCAGAAATACATATGTTGAAGAATAAATAAATGTTTCTATCATCGTTTTTTCACAACCTCGTCCGAGTTTGAGATTTATTCCTTAATAAGGAGAGTCTAAAGGTCAACATAAGCCGCAAACATTTCGAATACATATTTCCCGAAATGGAATAAAATTTTTTTAATGAAATGAAAAAAAATTATCGCGCTACCTATAAACATTAATTACGCAGACGATCCCACTCTTCTTTTTATATTCCCTCAAGCTATCTCCGAGAAAAATGTGTTGAAAATTTTTTGAGGTTATGTTGCCGTTTAAGCGTTGGGCCAGCATAGGGCCAACGCTGGGCCATGATTTGCCAGCGCTGAGCCGCGATTCAATACCAGCATTGGGCCGAAATTGTATGCCGGAGTTGGGCCGGGGTTAACAATACAGTACCGGCAATATACTGGCACATTGTCGGGCCATGCGTTAAATCCCACCTGGGATGCAAATTATATATATATACATATATATTCGTGGAAACTAGCTTTCTAAAAAAACATATGTATATACATTTATGTTTAAATAAAATAATAGATTTTCCATATATCTTTCGCTACATATGCTCACTCGCGATCGTATACTTTATGCGACTAAATTGATATTTTTTAAGTATTCGTTTGAAAAAGTTTATTAAAAAAACTCTGTAAATTGATATGTAAGATCGTTTGAGAACATTGCTTTTAAAATTAAAAATAAGAAACGTGTATGAATTTAAAAGCGGTGAGATGACGGCTATTTACCAACATTGGATTAACGTTGGCGATAAGCTACTAAAAATATATTGATTACATTTATCCGAGCCAAACAATGGCCAAGAGTTGGTGATCTTTCTTATGCCGAACATAGAATATAGGATTGGTTGCCAATCGGTAAATATGATCAGCCAACCGTTGGCCCGAGCTTGGAAATCAAACATCGGCTAGGTATCGGGTATGCCTTGTGAGGTTTGATTAGCTAAGCATCGGGCCAACATTGGGTGCCAACCATCGGCTCAGAGGGAACTTGTTATTACAAGGTACAAGTTGGCTGTATGCTAGGCCAGCATTGAGTGTCGACTCTCGAATGCCAATGTTCGGCCAAGCGTAGGCCTGTTTGTCAACATCGGTGATACTTTCCTGGGTATGGATTTGGCGCGTGCGGAGGCATTTCCAAAACATGCCTTCCCAATTTTCCCAATTATCCTGTGAAGATGATGCTTTACGAATGATCAACGAATCATCGAATAGCCTAAGATCTTCCGTTAATTAAGAATAAACGCCGGAAGTTAAAGCCTCCCGTTAAAAATAGGCTATTTCAAAGCACTCACGTGCAGCAATTTGTTGAGGTATCCCAGTTTCCAGTAAAATACCGAACGGGATTTCTTAGGATGCCCTAAAAGAGGATCCCTTGCTAGATCTCTGGTAAGTCCCCAGCGGTGTCCTTATTAACTCTAACCGGCAACCTAAAAATTCATATTTAGATTAACTCTCGATCAGAATTTGTTAGGGAAACCCTGAAATGAGTATGTCGGTGCAAAAATTTGCTGGGATCTCCCAACAAATCGCCCTAATAAGGGAGTCCTTATTGGGTCCCTGGCTGGCCCCAGTCTGATTCGATATTATAATGCTAAAACTATACATTATTTATTTCACATTTTGTTTATTTACATCAATTATGACTGATTATAGGGCGCGCTTCAGCAAGTCAGTTAGGCAACTCATGTTCATACGATATTTTGTTTATTTTTGGTTATGTTATTCTTCATCGAAATGTAAGAGACACTTATTTTTTCGTCGGCGAAAAAACAGTTTTAAGGGGTGAAACTCACCCTCAAAGTTGAGGAACCTCCGAAGAATTTTTGCAGTTTCACATAGTCCCAATCAAGATATTCGAATGATACCAATTCGAGGAGAATATTTATAGCGAACAATGAAAAATGGGGCTTTTTCAGTTCCGAAACGGGTAAGTAGGGGTAAATTTATAGGGGTTGAAACTGATTATATAATATTCAGGGCCTATGAGATTTCCTTTTTTTCCGGAAAAAAAAATAGTTTTCGATTTAGATACTGCGGTCACCCATCCACGTATTAGATTCAAGGGGTGCTGCTTAACTTTTCTAATGTCCTACCTACCTACCTACCTACCTACACTCACTTGACTTATGAGAAATCTATGCATGTAAAAACCTTATACGATGTAGTTTGCTGATATACTTATATATCTTTATCTCACAGGCCTTGAATAATATAAATCGCAATGAAATTTATAATTAATGAATAATGTGTAATTAATAGCGTTTAAATTGAGAGACGTATAATAGATTATCATTAGACATCCTTTGCAATATTTGCATTCGTCTTAAATACGTACATTAAATGTCACTTCATGTGGTCTATAGGTACGTCTTGAAAATATCTAAGGGTACGTATACGCAACGTTTTCAGCACATAGAATCGCTGCCGTTTCGCATCTCCGTTACTGGTTTAAGGAATGTCCCATGGACTTCCGCGGAATGAAATCTTCATCCAACTTATATGATACGCGCGGAATATATTTATAGCTCCAAAAATATGTGTCGTGGACGTCGAATAAACTTCCGCGTTATCCTTCGATAGACGTAATTTGTACGTACATACGACGGTCAATCGGCGTACCTATATCATAGCTGCCCGAATTACTTAAATGTACATCTAAAGGACGAATGCTTTTGATTGGACAAAACGCGATGGATCACACAGGACGTATGGTGTATGTCCACAACGAGTACTATTTCTTGAGCTACAAATATGCACAACACGGCCATCCATGGTATGTCCATAGGTAGCCATTCAATAGCTTCTAACTCAGGATAGTAATTGGACATCTATTGAATGTCCTAGGTTCACGTCTATATGAAATCCTACATGGAACATCCGATAGACGTTTAATTGACGTCCTCTGAATGTGATTTTCGTTTACGAACCTGGAATGTCCGATGGATGTTCAATTACTATCCCGAATTAAAAGCTATTTAATGTCTACCTATGGACATACCATGGATGGCCGTGTTGTGTATATTTGTAGCTCAAGAAATAGCACGTGTCTTGGACATACAATATCCGTCCTGTGTGATCCATTGCGTTTTGTCCAATCAAAAGTAAACCATGGATGTTCAATGGTTGTCCGCATTAAGTCCATCGTGAATGTAGACGTGTTGAGGATCTATGGATGATAGATGGACGTCCAATGGACACGGTTCCGTGTGGGCAATTGTATTCGAAAGAGCTTGACAAAGGAGCAGATACGGGTTTTCGGGTTTTTCAAAAAAAAACCTTTTGCGGGTGACTGTATAATACCCCTGTATAATACCGTTTCTGGTGTCCCCTTTCGATTCCGTTTATTTTTGGATATATTACTTTTCATCAAAATCTAAAAGACACACATTTTTTTATCGGCGGAAAAACATTTTTAAGGGGTTAAACTCACACTAAAAGTTACGCACCCTCCGAGTGACTTTCAGTTTCGTATTTGAAAGTGCTTGAAAAAGTACAAGATACGGGTTTTGTTGGGTTTTTCGAAAAAAAAACTTTTTAAGGGTGACTACCCCTGTATTCTGATTCCAGGTTCCCCTCCGATTTCGTTCATTTTTCCATATATTATTCTTCACTGAAATCGGAGCGACACATATTTTCTTATCGGCGGCAAATCAGTCTTAAGGGTTGAACTCACCCTCAAAGTGTTTAATGTAGTTTCGCACATTTTCATTCGAGATATTCGAGTGAAACTAATTCGAGGATAATACTAATGGCAAATAATTAAAAATACGCTTTCGTCAATACCAAGGGGAGGAAACAGTAAACATTTATAGTGGTTGAAAGTCAAGAAATTGGCAAAAATAAACCTAAGGGTGAGTTTCACCCCTTAAAACTGTTTTTTCGCCGATAAAAAAAACGTGTCTCTTACATTCCCATAAAGAATAACCTATCCATAAATGAACTAAACCGGAGAGTGACACCAGAATCTGTTTCGTTGACAGTCACGGATCCGTTTAGGAGTTCCTGCTAGATTTCATTTTACAAACGTTTCATTCTAGTCATGTAATCTGGTCCAATCTCCAGAAGGATCCTGATCCGTGACTAGGATAAGTTACGGGAATTCAGCTGGATCCCTACCATAATTTCTGCACGGGCTGAGACGACACAAAAGCATCGTCTAGAGGTATTAAAAGTCACGTGTTTTGTCGATGATTGGGAAAAGGGGGAAATTTTGAAGGGTTCAACATTAGCATTGCTTTTAAACTCTCTCCGTTCTCTTTTTAGACTTTTCACTACCAAAACAATCGGTGTATCGTGGTCAATTCAGTTCTATAATAGTCCTTATGCGTTTGTGTGTGTAAGTGTATATGTGCCGCTGCTTCCAAAACTAAGGAGAGAGAAAGAGAGAGAGACGGGAAAAGAGAGAGAGAGAGTCGAAAGTGCGAGATATCCTGCATGCTATCAAAATGTGAGCCCGAAAAAGGACGACAAACCTTTCTTGTTTTTGCTATCTTTATTATTATAGCGGTCAATCGTTAAGCACCCTGTATATTGCGTATACGGCACAGCGAAAGCGAGTTAGGAGACATTCTCTCTTATCCCCTCTATGTTCTGCTCTTTGGGAGGGTTTACACTCTTGACGAGAAGATTCCACTTAATCCTATAAAAATGCACACGCAAGTAAGTATATTCTTTGGCGAGACACCAGGTCCCCTTCCTCCTGACTTAGCGGAACTTTTATCATAAAAAGCAGTATCAAACTTGATTTTGTTCTCATCGTCTATTTCGCAGAGTCGTTTATTCGGGATGAACAAAAAACTGTTGTGGAAGTGAGCTTCGCAATTGTCTCTTTGTCTTTCGATAATGGAAACTTTTTCAGAAAATGAATATTTTCACATCATCAATATTTTTTATTATTTACCCACTTATACCGAAAAATTTAAACGGTGCGATATTCGGTCTCATGTTTGAAGAGGGATTTGGTAAGCTCTTGAATTTATTCACTGCAGACTTTGCCAAATGTTCCGAGGATTATAAAATGTGTTTGGATTTGAACTCCACCCAAGAACCTCTTACCACCGTATTTACCGTATTTAATCCACTTGCGCTTCATCCAACATGAAGTTAATAGTGTTCTCTCCCACGAGATTTATAAGTATAGTCTGGCTGGAAATGAAGTCTTTGCAAACGAAGTTTCATCAATAAATTCATTTGGACAATCCGCGAACGCCGCTTATTCTTACTTTTCCAAATGTAAACCACTGAAAGTTAACCATAATTTAGTTCATTGATGATCCGCTTGTATTACGAGCAATTGTTTCGTCGAATGTCGGGAGAAAGGCTTTTTAAGGCGGTGTTCTTATCTAGAGACATACATTTTTAACACTTTGGCGAGCGCGATACCAAAAGAGATAAAAATTATTGCCATTCCTTATTTAACAACATATTTATTAATATTTAAACAATGCACAAAAAAAATTTCCAGAATAAAAAATTGAATAAGTTATAGGCAGGTAAAGTTTGGGGTAAAAAAAAGAGGTGTGTTATTTGACACGATCATAGCAAACTTTCTAGTCATTCGATACAGAATTTATAAAAAGATTCTTAATTACTAAGAATGTCGTTATAAACGCTACCTCCGAAACAAAGGAAAAGAAAAATTCACAGAAAAGCGACTATCTGAAAAAAGAAAAGGCGTTTTTTGACGCTTTTTTCGAAGTTTTTACAACAGTCCATTTAATTTTTTTAACAATAGTACAAAAAATAATTTCGATGGAAAAGTGTTGAGGGTGATCAAGAGTTATACATTAAAGATTGGTAAAAAATTAAAAGTAAATCGGTTGAGAAGAACTTAAGACATCCTGTCAACCGTGTTGAGAAAAGTAGTTTGGAGAAAAACATCTACATTTCGATTAGGGGTAATAGGCGTGGTTGCTGGGTCACTGAAATAGATATAACTCCGTAAAATATTGAAATCAAAATATTTTCTTTTAAGGATATATTTGTAAAGGACTAATTTTTGAGAATATGCAATAAATAATAGTTTTTTCGAAATTCTACACTTGAATACCCCCTTGAGCGGAGGAAAGGGTCAGGAAATCGATTTTTTTTGTTTTCTGATACTACAACTTAGAAGAAATATTGTCAGAAAATTTGAAGTCATTGGGAGCAGAACTTTTTAAGTTATAGATAATTGAGTCTCTGGTCTCCGGACAATAAAGTTTATAAAGAAGTGATTCGGGCGCAAACATTTGGCCAAGATTATCGAATAAGTGAAAAGAAGTGTGGGCTTTATGGGGTTGCTTTCTATGTAAGTTTAAAACTAACATTTGTATTTTATTCGTATATCAAACTTAAATCGCGTCTTTCTCATAACTTTTTTATTAAGTCGGTAGTCAAAAGTTCTCGAAAACCTTCAGACCGATTTCGTCTAAGCTTTGCACACTTCTTTTACATACTAAATACTCAATTCTGAACGGAGAATTTTTTTAAAATACCAATTTGTTTTATCTAAACAAAAAGAGCAAATTTTAGCAAC
>OX333073.1:20923476-21106564 GCA_946863875.1 Alloplasta piceator | reverse complement strand
CCCACCCTCGCTCCTTCCCTTTCTCCCTCCCTCCCTCCCTCCCTCCCTCCTTCCCTTTCTCCCTCCCTCCCTCCCTCCCCCCCCTCTTTCTCTTCCCCTCTCCCTCTCTCGCTCTCCCTCTCCCTCTCCCTCTCTCAGACGACGAATCAAAAAACAGTTCAAGTAGCAATTCGACCAGCAACGCGAAAGATCACGTGCCCGAAAATACGATAACATACCAGAACAAAACAACAGTCAAAGTACAAAATGAATTTCGAAAAACACATTAATCAAAAACTACCTTCACATTAAAGCCCCACAAGAAGCCGTTCTGAGCAGCGCGAAATTAAATTGTAATCGACACAATCGTAGTCATATAAAATCGGATAATAAAAACTCACATCTAATGCAAAACCATAGGGAGTGCACGCCCGAAAGAAGGAAAACATCATTAACTTATAAACGACTAAAACCATCAAGCGTCGATACCTAAAGAGAGATTGAACTCACGGCAACAAACAAGGAAAGTATATGGACAACTCTACACGGAAATAAAAAATCACAATCGAGGAACCAGTCCAAAGCGTGCCTGATCAACACGTCACGGGAGGAAAAGGCAAACAAACCAAGCAAAACACACGGAAAACGAATTATATTGAACTATTTGAATGTTACAAAAGAGGGTGCTTGCCCACCCCTAATCGAAAAAGGTGCCAGTTCACCCCTAATTGAAACACCGGAAACATCAACACAACAAAACCTCGAGGTAAAGACTTATCATAGCCAAATAACGGTTTATCATAACCGAGCTCAAAGGCCAAAAAAAAAAATCAAGCAAAAATAAACAAACAAACGGTCACCCGCCACCAGGGACGAACAAAAACACAAGCAAACAACCGCATTGGTAAAGGGAGACGCTCCCAACCTCCCTGACCAAGAGCGAAAGAACAAAAAACAACGGCCCCTGTCGGCTAGGAAAAGAAAAGAAAATATTACAGAAAACAAAATATTAACGAAAAGAAAATTGATAAAGGCTCAACGCAGCCAAATACAGGTTTATCGCAACCGAGAGCAAAAAGCTCAATAAATTAAAAAAAAAAGAGAGGCGGATAATGAAGCTCCCTGCTCAAGACTGTATTGGTAATTAATATGATATCTTGAGTAAAATGGACCCCCTATCAAAGCTCGTGTTTGCATTGGGAAACCCCTCCGCCACTTGCAATGATATATTGGCGACCACAACACTTATCCGAAGTTGTGGACAACAATAAACATACGGCGAACAGGCAACCGAAATAGGAAACATGAATTGTTAAATAAGAGTGGACCAGGAGACGCCGTCGACAAGCGGCAAGCCCCCAATGTCAGGTTACCATCACCTACTAAACAAAAACAAACAACGAGGGGAAAAGCGCAAAAATTTGGATGCGCAAATCAATTTTACATTATCACCATCATCGAGCGACCTTCGGAATATCGAAGGTTTCGCTGTAAAAAAAAAAGAAGCTATCAATACATCAACAGACGTGAAAATGTGGACAAATCAGACACAACATCATCGAAATTCACAACCACACTCAGAATATATAAAACTCACATATATATAACACCATCAACACCGGCATACTGTAATTCGAATGATTCAACAACGACACAGCAATCAAAGGCTATGTCAACATCTGAAGAACGAAGACCGTCAATATAAATTAAAACATGGAAAAACGAAATTTTCGAAATTGCTAATTTTTACAATTTTTTTTCTTACAATTTGTTAATTTTTTTAAAATAAGAATCCTTTTCATAAAGAAAACCTATACACGAACCTTCACGGTTTACCGAACACATTCTTACACACATACCCACAAAACAATTAAAGATATTAAGATGAAGGAATAACTGACATAAAGGAAGCATAGCCAACTAGTTAAATTAATTTAGGCAATTAGTTTTGAGGACCTTACATAGATTATACAAACAATATCTCAAAAGCAATCACCAACGATTTGAAAAATATGACCATCAAATTTACAACTACAAGAAGAAATAACAATATTACAGGAATGCATTCAAAAACAAAAAAGAATTATAAGACTAAAATAAGGACATACCCATGTTATGGCTCAAATTCGAGCATATGAATTTGATTCTCAGTACAGATTTCATATAGAATAAATAGAACATGAACTCTTACTTCAACAAGATATGAAACCACAACAATACAAAATCATAAACTAACCCTATTATTATACTATTACTTTCAAGCTATTTGCAAGTAACATTGCCTATTGTATTACACTATCCATAACACAACAAAATTACTTTATTTCAAGCCGTACTTTTAATACATCTGAAGCAATCACTAAATCCATAAGAATAATAAAATTTAAAATATCACGAAGCTACAAGTAGAAATAGAAAATCGACCGAATCACAAGACTTGAATAGTATTGACCGCACTATTGAGCAAACTGGATTAAATTCAGAACTATTATTACTATAATAATAATAATAATAATAATAATAATAATAATAATAATAATAGAATTGAAAAAATATAATTCTAAAAGATCATTTAATCGTACTGGAGAAAACATTTTGATAACGCGAAATTATTTATAAAGCTACATTTCAAGAAATATGTTTTACATCTATTCTAGCTTACACTCCACTCCTATACTTTACTGCATCTATAATTATCTCCACACTTATCCTCTACGATATATAATTTACTTATTCATTCATATTCATATTTTTACATACATATTTTTAATCATCGATTTACTTTTAATATTACTCTCTCACTTTTTTTTGGAATCATTTATTAAAACAAATATGATTTTAACTGTCTCAAAACAAAACAAAACGCACATGTATTGCTCAATCGTCACATTGGTCAACCGAAGACCAATCCCACCGGTTCCAAGTTAACACACCTTTTCCCACTAACAAAACGCTAACCAGAATTTTAGACTGTTTCAGGAAAACCACAAATTAAACAATGGAATAAGAAATTTGAAAAACAATATGAAATAAATAACCAAACAATATTGAAAGCTCGCGAAACAATAATTAACAGGATTGGAACAATTGACGAAAAACCAATGACAGGAATAATTACGCAGGAAAACCAACGACAATCGAAATTTAACAGGAAAAATACGAATCGTATTACTTTATACTAAATTTGAGCATCCTTTATCCACCTCATATCCAAAATAACAAATCAACCCTACTAATACAACCACTAATCCAGACATTCGGTTTCAGATTTCACAGCATTTTCAGAATCCATAGATGAGGAATACCAAAAGAATATCAAAAGGGAAATCAATAGAACTTGAAGGATGACTATACAACAACCAAACAATAACGACTACCCAACCATTCCTCAATCGAAAGAACAAGAAGACATAAAAATGAAAATTACCAGATTACACACATTTTTCTATAAATAAACACACATTTCATTATATCGAGTCACACATAAAAACAAATCAAATGTAAAGAACATTTTCATTGTGTAAAATCAAATCAAATATTGAACCAAATTATTTTAACCTACGATGGGGACCATCGTTTATTTCAAGAGGGGGAGTATCACGGTATCATAATACTCCACCTCACATTCCATATTCCTTTCTCACGCCATCCATCCATACTTAATTTCCCTTATCAATCCTTTCTCATGCTCAAACCTCACACCTCAGCATAATCTCCCATATTGTCCTTGATCCCACGGGCTCCGTTACGACGGCTCGTGGCCTCCCTCCACTCGCCTGGCCCCCTACTTCACCCCACTTCCAACTTCACACCTTCACTCTCTCCTAATCCCAAATTAGTACATCTCCAACATCCTAACAACTCGGACCAGCTCCACCTTCCATCATCTTAACATCTATTATCATAACGTGCACTCTCTTCCTAATATTCAAACTTAACTAATTACTTATCAATAAACATTCGCTCGACCATTTACCAACTATAACCCAATTTGGTTTTTTTATTATTAACCCGCTCGTCCGTCACAATATTGATGAAGATAATTTTGCAAAAATCCTTAAGGGAAAAATGGAGCAGATTGGACTAGACGAAAACAATGATAATACTAATAGATATGCCAATAAATACATTGAGGGAATAAAAATGACAATAGATGAACTGGCTCCGTTAACAAAGAAAATTGTCAAAACGAAGTGTCGAGAAAAACCATGGATTAATAGAACAGTGAGGGAAATTATCAAAAATAGAGATAAAGCGTATAAAACAGCAGTGCAAACAAATAATAGAAAAGATTGGGAGAGATATAAAATTTATAGGAACAAAATAGTGCAAGAAATAAAGAAAAGTAAGCAACGATATTGTGAAGAAAAAATAGATGCAAACAAAAATAATTTTAAGAAAATGTGGGGGGCAATGAAGGAAATAATCGGGACAAAAAAGCATATAAGTAGCGAAGGAGACATTATATTTAATGGAGAAAGATGTACATACAATACAGATATTCCGTCGAAGTTTAATATTTTTTTCATAGAAAGTATTGATGAGATTGTAAGTGGGATGGGGAACAGGATAGACAATGAAGTAAACAACACTAATTATTGTGAAATAAAATTTGGACAATTTAAGAAGGTAGACTACAGAGGGATTGATGAAATTGTAAAAAAACTAAAAAACAAGAAAGGGACTGAGGAAGGGATAACGACAGAAATTATGAGAATGGCATGGAGAGCAATAATCAATACACTTATAACACTAATAAATAAGTTGCTGGAAGGAGGGGTATTCCCAGAAAACTGGAGGACATCCACTATAATCCTTATACAGAAAGTTGCTAGGAGTAGAAAGGCAGAAGAATATCGGCCGATCAATATATTGCTCATATATGAAAAAATAATTGAAAAAGTAGTTAAAAAACAATTAATATAATACCTTGAAGAGAATAACATTTTAATTGAGGAACAGTCGGGGTTTAGGACAGGTCTCTCGAGTGAAACTGCATTACAAAAAACATTGATAGAGTGGAGAGAAAGTATGAATAAAAGTAAAATGATAGGAGTAGTGTTTATAGATTTTAAAAGAGCGTTCGAAACCATAAATAGAAATATATTAATAAGGAAGTTAAGAGAATATGAAATAGGAGAAACAGTCCTAAAATGGTTCAGCTCGTATTTGACAAATAGAAAACAAAAAGTAAATTATTTGAACACATATTCAACAGAAGAAATAATTAAAAATGGAGTTCCTCAAGGGTCGGTGCTCGGGCCACTGCTTTTTATTATTTATATTAACGACATTAAGAAAAATCTCACCTATTGTAAATGTAATCTGTTTGCGGACGACATGATTTTATATATAACACATGACAATGCGGACGTAATTGAAGATAGAACAAACTATGACATGAATAACATAGCAAAATGGTTAAATGACAGTGCATTAAAATTAAATATACAAAAAACTTATTTCATGCTGATACGTGATCCAAGGAAACAAATAGAACAAAACAGATGTGTAATAAAAATAGACGGAGTTAGAATAACGGAAACTGACGAAACAAAATATCTTGGAATTATAATTGACGCAAAATTAAAATTTAATGCCCAAGCAGAATACATGGTAAAGAAAATATCAAAAAAAGTTAACTGGATGTATAGAATTAATAAGTGCCTGTCGATCCACACCAGAATGACAATTTACAAAACGATTATAGCTCCTCATCTCGAGTACTGCAGTACACTTATGTTGAACTTTAATGGATATAGCATGCAAATATTACAAAAAGCACAAAACAGAGCTATGAGAGCAGTCCTCAGATGCAATAGGTACACTGCAATCGAGGATATGTTGAATGCACTACATTTTGTGAGCGTAAACCAAAGAATCTACTATAATGTGTGTGTGTGATGGTACACAAAATACTCAATAATGAAGGACCAAAATACTTGAACAGAGAAATTAAGAAAGTTAGTGACAGACATGACTATAACACGCGGAATAAAAATGAATTAGATATAAAGTATTGTGAAACGAAAACGGCAGAGAAGTCAATCGTATATAAAGGATTTGACATGGATAATAAATTGCCAAAAAAAGTAAAAGAAATTCGAGCGAAGAGTGGATTTAAACGAGAAGTGAGCCAGTATGTTAAGTTAAATGTACCTATACAAAAATAAGTGAATGGAGAAGAAAAGTGAAGAGTGAAAAGGAAGAATTAAAGTATGTCTGTAATTATCTTGTAGTGATTAAGTAATATTGTATAATGACGAAAGAAATGGTATGTAATATTTTCGTAGTAATAGTAATGAGTAGCCAAAGGCTAAATAAACAACGATCTCTCTCTCTCTCTCTCTCTCTCTCTCTCTCTTATCCATTGTAGATCGCTATAACCGGTATTGCCTTATCGCTCAAAAAGCTGACGCTGATGTTTCGGCAGTTGCAAAGAATCGTTGTTCGCGACGACCGACAAGGACAGCAACGACGGCGATGACGACAACGGCGAGATGGTTTTCCAGTGGAGCTTCTTTTTTTGCTTTGTAGCCGGTAATTTGGATTCTGAGGCACGTGAGGCTCGTGTTTTCTCTACATACCCGACGTTTTAGTGTTCGCCACGAAAAGCTCCGTCGCTTTGTGTGTAATGCATGCATACATACAGTATGCATGTAACCGTATGCATACACGATGGTATTTATACACTTTCCACTATTTGAGGCACCTGCAAGTTATAAGGCCTAGCAAAGGGAGATTTGTAGTAAAATGAAACATATACAATTCAATTAATAAGTTTTTATGATAATCATTATTCAAGTACATTTTCTATCAAATATAAACGAAAAATGGTTGTATTGTGCGAGGAGAAGCCGCGTGGTAAAAATTGACCTCTCAGGGTTGTAAAGCCTGATTACACACTGGTGGTGTCGAAGTCCTCGCTTGCACGATCGCAAGAGAAATTAATCGCCGGCGATCTCGGGTTAGTTCAATAAGGAGGTTATATGAAGTAAATGTCACTTAGTTACACACACACAAAAAGATAATTTATTGAAAAAATATTAAAGAGTCAAGTTGGTTTACAATATATAAGTCACGGCACGATAAATATTATTTATTTAGAATTTACTTTTAATAATGTTCTGAACCACACCTTTGATAAAAACTTCACTGATTTAATTTTGGTTTTGGTTCACGGTAAGAAACCAAAGGATGGCGCGTAATGCACTTGCACGTCAGTACAAGGTGCGACCGTCTTGGTTGGCAGTTATTCTGAGACTAAAAATTTTCTAAGTTCTTACAAACGTAAGAATTTCGATGTCTAAAGGCGTGTCCAAATTACAATTCTGATTGGTTGAATCGAGAAGGGATGAATTAGAGTGGGGCACATTTTAAGAGACAAGGGCGTACACTTGAGAAGCTAGCAATATGCATTTTCGGGGGAAAACAGCAAAAAATTACTCATGGTAAGAAAAATTATCCGCGGTACCTGAAGGGTCGCGGGTCAGTCCGGTGAAGAGTGCGAGTGGTCATAAACGGCTTAAAACCCTTGCAAGATGCTCGACACGTGAAGGAAATAAAAATGACCAAAAATGCTCGCGCAGCTTAAATAATAAAATTCAATCGGCTTGAACGGTTAGATCCTCGTTCGGAAAATTTAACAATATTTTTATGATAGGCAGCTGCACGGATGGTGTGAAAGGATTAAGAAACGAAAAATAATTATGAATGCCCGTGAGCCTTAATAAAAATCTAAATCGTCGTACAATATTGGTTTTTCCTGCTCGAAAAACTCGGCAAGGATTTTACGAGGAACAGCTGCATGGACGATGCAAATTGCTTATTGAACGTTGAGAATTATTTTTCTCGAAAATTACTATATAACTCAAGTCACTGAAGGTTCACTCGACACTGAAGAATTTTATGAATATATGTATACCTAAATATTCTTGCAAAAAATATGAATCGTATTCAATGCGACTGAACATACACCCCCCTTGAGAGAGAATCGATCAAGTCATTGCCTTATCCTATAAAAGTTCAAGATAGCACTATTCGCTGTCCTTGTCGGTGTTTATGGGCAGAGGAGCGAGACACCGCACGTTGCGGACAAAGGTACCCTTAGAAGTTCGTAATTTCACGACTCTGATAAGTCCATCAGCTCCGGGCAACGTTTCGATGACTCGTCCCATGGGCCATCGCAGTGGAGGCTGATTATCTTCTGTGATGAGTACCAGCGTACCTTCCTTGATCTCGTGCGATTCGTGCGTCCACTTGTGTCGAATGTTGAGCTCAGTTAAATACTCCTTGTGCCATCTTTTCCAGAAGTCTTGTTTGACCTTCTGTATGTGCTGCCAAGATGATAATTTATTGCGCTGAACTTCGTCAAGATTGATCTCAGGCGCGCTCGTTAATGAATTGCCAATTAAAAAATGCCCGGGAGTAAGGACGAGAAGATCGTTAGGATCAGACGATAGAGGAGTAAGCGGGCGGGAATTCAATATTGCTTCAACTTCAGCGAGAAAAGTGTTGAGTTCTTCAAAGGTGAACAGCTGATCGCCGATAACACGTTTTGCGTGACGTTTAAACGATTTTACTGCTGCTTCCCAAATCCCTCCGAAATTTGGTGATCGTGGTGGCATGAAGTGCCATGTTACACCACGATCCGCGAGATGTTTAAATACTGCCTCGTGACATTTCTCAGACCGCAGAAACTGCACGATCTCCTTTAACTCGTTATTCGCGCCTACAAAATTCGTTCCATTATCCGAATAAATATTTTTGCACAGACCGCGGCGTGCAATAAAGCGTTTTAAGGCACCGATGAATCCTTCTGTAGTCATATCGCTTACTAGCTCTAAATGCACTGCCTTAACAGTGAGGCACACGAAAACAGCCACGTAGACCTTTACACGCCCGCGATTTCTGAATTTTTTCTCCTTTATAAAGAAAGGGCCGCAGTAGTCCACGCCGACATTGAGAAACGGACGAGCTTCTGTCACTCGTACGCTCGGTAAATCGCCCATCCGACAATTCGCTGTTAATGGCTCGACGTGATTGCAATGGATGCAAGAACGAATTGTCCGACGTACTTGGTTGCGACCGTCCAGGATCCAGTATTTTCGTCTCAAGGCATACAGCGTAGCCTGGACTCCTGCATGATAGTTTCGCAGATGTTCGTAAACGATGAGAAGGTTCGTCACGTGGTGTTTGCGTGGTAGCAATACTGCGTGTTTTTCAGCGAATGGCACTGTGGCGTTTCTGAGCCGGCCCCCGACGCGTATGATGCCGTGCTCGTCGAGAAAGGGGCTCATAGACGCTAGTTTGCTCTTTCGGTCCACGAGCTTGTCATTGCGAAGTTCTCGTACTTCGTTCGCAAAACAGTGACCTTGTATTAAGCGTATTATGCTATTGTCTGCGTTTTCAAGTTCCCTTGGGGCAATATGGCCCTTGCATTTCGTCTTGAACCGCAAACAATATGCAACAATTCTTCGCAGTTTGACGATTGACGAGTATCGGTCGAGAATATCACTCTGCAAGGGAGCTGCTAGACACTGCGTCTTTCTCAACTCCGGTACTCGTTCCAAGCTCGGAAGATCGAGGCGTGGCCAATTTTCTTCCCCCTCCAGCATCCAATGGGGTCCATGTTTCCAGATAGACGGTGATGAAAACTCGTCCGGTGTTTGTCCTCTTGAAATCAGATCGGCTGGATTGTCTGCTGATCGTACATGCCTCCATCCGTTTACGGCCGTTTTTGCTTGAATCTCGGTGACGCGATTAGCGACGAAAGGAAGCAATCTATGCGGCGGTGTCCGTATCCAGTGGAGCACAATCGTTGAATCGCTCCAAAATATGACCCTGCTTGGTTGCAGCTGCACAGCGTGGGTGACTGTAGTATATAAACGAGCCAGTAATTGAGCTGCGCACAATTCAAGTCGCGGGATCGTTATTTGCTGAATGTGATTTTTCAGATCTTCACTTGACGACATGTTTTTTGATTGCGCTCTGTTAAGGGGGGCAACGCGCCCCTTTGCGCATAGGAGCGTTGACCTTACGTTCCTGTCGGTGTCTACAGTTCTCGCGTAAATGCATGCTCCGTAGGCTTCTTTACTGGCATCGCAAAAACCGTGAAGTTGGAGATCATACGTTTTCGATGGTGTGATACCACGGCTGAACGATAAATTGTTGAGCCTTGGTAGTTGCGCAGTGAATTTTAACCATTCGTTAAAGATGGCCAAAGGAATAGCGTCATCCCAATCTAATTTTTCGGTCCACAAACGTTGCATTATGAGCTTCGCGTTAGTGATGACAGGTCCGAGAAGGCCAAGCGGATCGAAAACTCTTGCGATGTCCGATAAAATCATTCTTTTCGTTGCTCGACCCGTGAGCGGTGTCGGGTGAACAGTATAAATAATCGAATCTCGCTCTGAATTCCAATGGATTCCGAGGGTTTTTATCGTATTGTCTTCCTTAGATTGGAGTTTCAGATTTACGTGACTTGCTGGCAAACCTTCTAGAAGTCTCATATCATTGGAAGCCCATTGTCGAAGATTGAGCTTACCTCGTTGAAGTAAAGCGTTGATCTCGTTGCGCAATGTCAAGGCCTCGTCGAATGTTGCAGCTCCGGTTAAGAGATCGTCAACATACATGTCTTGCTTGAGAACTCGTGCCCCCTCCGGAAGATCAATTTTCTCGTCGTCGGCTAGTTGGTGAAGGCAGCGGATCGCCAAGTACGGTGCAGATGATAACCCGAAGGTGACCGTATTGAGTTCGTATGTCGCGATGCACCCGTCTGGTTCTCTCCAAAGTATTCGTTGATATTTTCGGTCAGCCTCGTGCACCAAAAACTGTCTGTACATTTTTTCGATGTCTCCTGTTAACACGTAGTTATATGAGCGAAATCGTAGTAACAACGTGAAGATATCGTCTTGGATCGTTGGTCCAACCATGAGAGCGTCATTTAACGAGACTCCCGTAGACGATTTGGCAGATCCGTCGAAGACTACTCGCACCTTTGTTGTCAGGCTTGAGTTTTTGATGACCGCATGGTGGGGCAAGTAAAAACCTTCCGACGTGGATTCATTTGTAACCTTGGTCATGTGTCCCAGATCGAGATATTCTTGGATCACCGCTTGATATTGTTGTTGAAGCGTGTGATTCTTCCGCAGCTTCCGCTCGATTGATAGAAGACGTTTTTCGGCCATTAATCTCGTTTCTCCCAAATCCGTCTTTCTGTCATTAAAAGGCAGTCCTACAAGGTATTGTCCCTCTCGATTGCGCTTGAAATTTTTGCGAAAATGTTCTTCGCATACACTTCCGATTTCACCTTGTCTCGGAGGCTGTGTCGTCTCTTCGATTTCCCAGAATTGCTTCATGATTTTTTCGAGATTCGTCAGGAGGCATTGTGGTTCCGTGTAGACGTTTCTCGCGGATTGTTCCAACGGAATGCTGCCGCCAATCACCCAACCAAGACGCGTATTCTGAAGATACAAGTCAGGCTCTATTGGCCTCGAGAGTTTTATTTGGCCCACACAGAAGGTCGAAAGTGTCGGGCCAGATCCGATTAATATATCGACTTCAGCAGGTTGATCGAATTGTGGATCCGCTAATATTTTATTTTTTGGCAAATTAAGAGAGCTCCGAGATATTTTTTCGTCTGGTACCAGTCCGGCAATGTCCTTAACGGTTAAGAAGCTCAACGTGGTCGAAAACGCGTTGATTCTTGAACTAATCGTTGCCTTGACGAGAAAATTGGTAGTGGATCGTGTCTGGTTTAGCGTACCGATTGGGATGCAGCATCTTTCCTTAGGAAGTCCGAGAGATGAGGCGAGCCGGTCTGTCATAAAATTTGAACTTGAACAGGTGTCCAATAAAATTCGATGTGACCTCTGCAATCCCCTTGAGTCAGCCACCTTGACGACGGCGGTCAACAATAAATCCTTCGATGGGACGGTGGCTACCACTGTTATCCTCTCCGGTGTACCATTTAAAGCTCTCGGAGATTCTAGTCATGCCTGGTTTGCATCCGATGCCGATGGAATAACCTTGGGTGTTTCCGCAAAGTGCAACCAAGTGTGATGTTTCCTGTTGCACACCATGCAGGAGTATTTTGATCCGCATTCCTGTGTGATATGCCCCGGTCGAACACAGTTAAGGCATAGGGAAGCGTCTACTGCTCTGTCGTGCCTTTCCTTCGGAGTGAGGGATTTGAATTGTTGGCAACGAAGAACTGAATGCTGCGACTCCTTGCAGATTGGACAATCATTTGAGCCTGTCGTTGCAAGGCATTGCGTCCGTCCTCGTGTGCCCTGATCCGTGTCCTTCCAGCCCTTTCCCTTAACTGGTCCGCTTGACCTTTCCTTGATTAAGCAGCTAGGAACGTGATCGTCGGAAGAAATGACAGTTTCGCGCAAGAAGCGAATCAAATTGTCAAATGTTGGAACTTCGTTGTCCCTTTGCGATCGTTTCCAATCTCTTCGAGTTGTTTTATCGATTTTGTTCAATACTAGATACACCATAATCGTGCTCCATTTATCGACTGGTTCTCCTAGCGATCTCATCGCTGAAAGGTGCAACTGCACCGTGTTGATAAGTGAGCTGAGCTCTGCTGGCGATTCCCTTTGCATACTCGGAATGCTAAAAATCGCGTTCGTATGTCGTTCGAGAATTTTACCTTTTTGCTCGAACGTTTCTTTAAGCAACTTCCACGCTTCCTTATAGCTATCATTGGTCGTGCTGAAGCTTCGAACCAGTCGTTCTGGCTCCCCGCGCAGACATGACCGTAAATATTTCAATTTTTGCGTATTTGTGATATCCATGCGTTGTCCAATCGAGGATTCGAAGTCGTCCTGGAAGCTCAGCCAGTCTTCATATTTGCCATCGAATTTTGGCAAGCTTTGCTCCGGCAATCGAGTCGCCGTATGCGTCGGATGGAAAGGATTCGGCGATTCTGTAGATGATCTGTTGGAGCTGCTCGTAGGAAAGATCGTGTTCGATCGCTCGATTTTACGCCCGTCTGCCAATACCTTGATAAAATCGGCTTCTATGGCCGAGTGAAATTCGGCATGGTTTACGTCAGGTTCAAGTTCTTCCAATTCGCTAGTTATGTCGTCGAGAGTATCGAAAGCCTTCTCGAGACGTTCCATGGTGATTTTGAGGGTGTCAAAATCTGGTGACTCGACGAACGATTCAAGTGTCCGTTTAAACCGCGTAATTTGTGATTTTAACGCGCCTCGCTTACGAACGAGTTTGTCTCTCGTTTTAATCTCGACGGGCGTGAGAGTCATTTTTATTGCGGGTATTATGTTTCGTCACGGATTAGAAGGTATGAAGACGTGAAGGGTATGGGCTTGGCAATATATTCAATTAACGAGCTTACCTTTGCTGCGGAGCCGTTGGCGCTGTTGACGTTGAATCCACCGGTGGCGAGCACGTAGCTGAGCCCGTCCTGGAGTTGTGGTCGGCCAAAATTGAATAATCCTTTATCACCTTGCACTTCACTGTCTCTTTCTCATCACGTATTCTCGTTAAAGGAATAGCTTGTGATAAATGTTCAATAGATGCGAACTATGTTTGCATATCCGGCTCGAAGGACCAAAATGTATTGTGCGAGGAGAAGCCGCGTGGTAAAAATTGACCTCTCAGGGTTGTAAAGCCTGATTACACACTGGTGGTGTCGAAGTCCTCGCTTGCACGATCGCAAGAGAAATTAATCGCCGGCGATCTCGGGTTAGTTCAATAAGGAGGTTATATGAAGTAAATGTCACTTAGTTACACACACACAAAAAGATAATTTATTGAAAAAATATTAAAGAGTCAAGTTGGTTTACAATATATAAGTCACGGCACGATAAATATTATTTATTTAGAATTTACTTTTAATAATGTTCTGAACCACACCTTTGATAAAAACTTCACTGATTTAATTTTGGTTTTGGTTCACGGTAAGAAACCAAAGGATGGCGCGTAATGCACTTGCACGTCAGTACAAGGTGCGACCGTCTTGGTTGGCAGTTATTCTGAGACTAAAAATTTTCTAAGTTCTTACAAACGTAAGAATTTCGATGTCTAAAGGCGTGTCCAAATTACAATTCTGATTGGTTGAATCGAGAAGGGATGAATTAGAGTGGGGCACATTTTAAGAGACAAGGGCGTACACTTGAGAAGCTAGCAATATGCATTTTCGGGGGAAAACAGCAAAAAATTACTCATGGTAAGAAAAATTATCCGCGGTACCTGAAGGGTCGCGGGTCAGTCCGGTGAAGAGTGCGAGTGGTCATAAACGGCTTAAAACCCTTGCAAGATGCTCGACACGTGAAGGAAATAAAAATGACCAAAAATGCTCGCGCAGCTTAAATAATAAAATTCAATCGGCTTGAACGGTTAGATCCTCGTTCGGAAAATTTAACAATATTTTTATGATAGGCAGCTGCACGGATGGTGTGAAAGGATTAAGAAACGAAAAATAATTATGAATGCCCGTGAGCCTTAATAAAAATCTAAATCGTCGTACAATATTGGTTTTTCCTGCTCGAAAAACTCGGCAAGGATTTTACGAGGAACAGCTGCATGGACGATGCAAATTGCTTATTGAACGTTGAGAATTATTTTTCTCGAAAATTACTATATAACTCAAGTCACTGAAGGTTCACTCGACACTGAAGAATTTTATGAATATATGTATACCTAAATATTCTTGCAAAAAATATGAATCGTATTCAATGCGACTGAACAATGGTAGTTTTCCTTATAAACAAAAATAAATTTAAATATTTCGAAAACCTTACTAGTAGGGCTTATTTTATTATAGAAGGGTAATAAGGCCTACGCTTTTAACATGCTTTAATCAAAGCTATACTCAATACATTCCGGATTTGTTATCAATAATCATATTAATGCCCCTCTGCAGCTTTATAAGAACTCAAAATTCTTGTTTCCACTGCTCTGACAGCTGAAATCAATAATTGATTAATAATAAATTAAATTAAGTGGAGGATACACTCCCCTGTAATTTCAGAAACAACATAAAAAAAAATATTTTCACATGTTTTTTTCGTGGTTAAATTTAGTAGGCCTCATTAACTTTTGACCATATATTTCAAAAAAACAACAAATAATAAATATTTGGACCATGGTACGTTATTTATATCGTTAAGATCATCGATGTAGATATTCATGAAGGCAAAGACTACATTTTTATATCGTTAAGTGTAATATTATCAAAAATACTCACTATGTACGTTGACCTTTTTTTTCTATTCGTGCTGCGCCGCCGCGTCATATGATAGATGAAGCAACACTAGAGACCGTGAACGGGGTGTCGAGCTTCCGCGAATTCGTAGCGACATTTTTATGCATTGTGCTTCAGTCAGTGTAGACTTGCGCGAAAGCGGTCATTGTAAATATAATTTTGTCGACTAGGCCTTATTATCCACGGGTACCTTATGTACATCCGAGAGCATATATATTCCCAAAAGCTCGAATATATACGAAAACGACTATACGCTCGTCTCGGTTGTCGTTTCAGTCACTTACAGCCCGCATTCTCGACGCTTTTCTTCTTCAGGCTACCGCCATCAACCGACATTCGAATTGTTATGCAAATTCCCGAGGAATTAAGAAGAAAAAAAAACGTCGATGAAAAATAAACCAACTATTCTTTCAGCCGCTTACTGGGCTCCAACTTTATACGTGACTCTCGCCGAATGAATATTTTACGGAACTGTAGAGAAACGGCGGTGGTGAATGTTAGCCGCCTTTGGAAAAGCTCCCCGTTTCGTTTAATTCCATTATCATATTAAAAGGGAGCATTTCTTCCATACCGATTCACCGGAGCTCACACTTTTTCCTTCCTTTCATATTATCGTTATCCCTTTGTCCTTCTTTTTTCTTTTTTTTTCACCTCGCACGTTATTCGTATTCTCTCATCGATTGATATTGTTAAGAGCTTTCTCGAACGGTCAAGCCCATCGTGGGTCGTATAACTTTCCTCGGGTTATTATTGCCGGTTGTTATTCCTTCAGAAATAATATCAATCGTTTTGAATGTTCAATATATTTGCAGACACATTATATCTTCAACGCCCACCCCAATTGCTGCATGTATACGTCGTCTTTTGTGTATTTCATGAATATATGAAAAAAGAAATGATCAAACGGAAAACTTAGCCTCTGTTATAACAACGTAGATTGCGAGTTATCGTAACAAGAGGGAAAGAGGACGAGAGAGTTTTTATATTTAGCATAGTGCAAAATACCGCGCTCGTATATTGTGCGCACACCAACATATCGAGAGCTATATGAACATATAGCAGGAGAAAGAAAGAAAGATAAATAGAGAGAAAGAGAGATCGCATGACGCTCACGTGATTCATGGCTACTCCGCCGGTACTCTCGGTCGGCACGATAACGAAAGTTATTACGCGACTCAGTCGTGCATGTCGACAAACCGTCGGTGATTTAACCGCGGGCCGAAAGATAGCAGGGTGGAAGAAATAGAAGAGAGGGCAAGAGAGAGAGAAAAGAAAGGGAGGAAAGAGAAAAAGCGAGAAAGACGGGAGGAATTATTACGACATCGCCTAATGTTGGTTTCGCGCTGCGAAATACGCTGTGCTAGGGTGATGCACATACTAGTCGTCCTTATAGTAGTTGTCGTTGTCGTTTTACTCTTTCCAGACCAGCCAAGCAACAACAGCGAGCAATAAGATAAAAGAGGCGAAAGACAGGCCTGAATGCACGTGGATCTTCGTTAAATGGAAACCTGTTCTTCCCGTGGATCCTCTCGCCTTATATTCAACGGGGAGTAAGATATCGTCTCGTAAAGTTTGATCTCTTCAGGATCCTTCTATCTGCCGATATATTTGCTCCTGCCGCGTCGGTCGCGCGGTTAAATCGCATGGAGAATTTTTCAAAAAATCAATTGATTATATGTACTCTCAGACCAAGGAGACACTCCCGACCGAACTCCAGCTTCCTTGAAAGTGTTTGCGTCGCGAAAAATATGATCGCACCTATATATACAACGAAAGACCAATCTGGGGAAAGGGAGAAGGCATAGAAAATGTTCGTAGGATACGCCGGAGGATTGAGGTCATTTAGAATCCTGTGGAAGTTCCATGACGAAAAGTACGGTTGTGAAAGGATCTAGAGTATATATATTTATACAAGTCTTAAGGATAGCCTTTCTTTTTAAGGTAATATGGGAACTTATTGGGCGCCTTCTATATTCACGAGTATATCATCAGTACACAAAGTGTGGGAAGCGTTTTTACTTTCGGTAAGAGTCATAGTGGAAGAGCAGGCTTGTCTTTGTAATCGACAGTGTTGTCACCCAACCGAGAAATCGACTCGACGCAAATGATACCCAATCATCAATACAAGAAAACACGGGCATGAGTAAGCCATGTATGTTTCCAGTAAATTTTCAACGCAGTCAAACTTTTAACTCCGTCACTGAGCTGGCTAATGATGTGACCAACTCGGCATCTGAATGACAGTTCAATTTAACTCAAAATTCAGGGCCAGGTCGAGCGTTAACCCTGCCATGAGGTCTTAGACACAGGAAACGGTTCATGACTCCTAAGGTTGAAGAGATCTGGACTTGAATCTGTGAAGACGTTAGGATGTCCTGGACATCGAGAAGACATCTCCACGCTTATCTCAAAAAAGGTTCTCTTGGGGACATCAGCTGGGTCTGAAATATTCGCTTTGATATTCTCTGATACAGTTTCGTCCGGGAGTAAAAGCGGAAGCAGCCACGCGAATGTAACGAAGTGGATATAAACACAGGAGAGTATATAGAGGAAATAACGAATTGCGCGAGAGTGAAGCGAGCCAGTATGATGAAGCCGAGTGGGAGGAAAAAGCATAAGAATGTAAAGCGAGAGACGAATGAATGAAACCATTCATGTAACATGTTTATGCGCTCACCGTGTGCTGCAACAGCGGCGATGGTGGCATCGGCATACGCACACATATGTATCTCGCTGTACTCGTGTACCGAGCTTTTCAGCGCAAATGCGGTACGTATAACAGTCGACGGGCTCCCGTCGTGCAGTTAGAGAGATTCTGAATGGAGAAGAAGACTCTATGCACACCAGGTGCTCGCTGAACCATGCGTATGTCCTCTCATTACTCTCTTTTTTTCTCATCGACCTCGCCATACGATGCTCAATTATCACCTGCAGAGACGAAGATTATATATAAAAGCATCATCATGCTCAACAACTATTCGCGAACCAACAATATCTGAAAGCAAACTAAAGTATCATATTTAAAGTCACTCCGTACCAAAACTGATCTTTGAAATTCATTCCCAGAACTTTTTGTCCGAATCGACATGCCAATATTCATCCTGATGGACGCAAATTGCCATCAATCTTCCTATTCAACAACAGCATCGCGGTTATTGTCCTACCCATCATGCTACCTTCATGCTTCACATTTTAATAGTTATCTATACGGCTTACTGACGTCCGATGAAAAATCAATCGTGCTATAAAAATCATCAGCATAGCACGCTTATAACGAAAACGTACCGAAGTACCATATTTAGGGGAGCACAAAGATCAAATTACCAAAAGATCGTTAAGGAATATTGTTCTTGAAGATGGGTTGCTGAAACAAAAAAAAATAGATAATGAAGTCACCCGCATAATAAAAGGGTATAAACGGCCTCATTGAATTCATTTTTTATATCATTATCACATTATTGAGAAAAATTCACTAAAGTCTTTTTAGCTTCATCTCTCTTGTATATACTCACAAATGAGGCAAGAAGGAAGGCAAGAGGGATTGAGCCTCCTTTTGAAATATTTACAGAAGAGTTCAAACGTTAAATTCATTCTAAAAATTTTCTTGCATCAATTGATATGCCAATTTCGATCTTGATGGACGCAAATTCGCCAGACTTTTGGCGTGAATACGTCTATAAATTTGAGTAAGTAGCTGAAAAAATTGATGATAACAAAAATATGGGTGTACGTTTTGGTGCTGTAGCTACATATCTATCATCTATATCCAAAATTCAATTGCACCACTCGAAAGATAAAGGATCAAAAAATTCGTTACGCGGAGTAAGGACCGTGATGCATCGCCCTTGGTGGAAGGGGAAGCGCCGCAATTTCGATGTAATTTTGCTGCGTCACATAATTTTTGTTGACTATGAATTTTGACTGAAATAAGCTGCAACGTTCGTTTGAGTTTCAATCGTCAGCCCTCGTCAAGTTTTCGGTGTCCAGGTCAACCGCTTGATAGTTTTCGGTATCCAGGTCAACTTCTTCATCGTTTTCGGTGCCCAGGTGGATCGCTCCATAGTTTTCGGTGCGCAAGTCAACCGCTTCATAGTTTTCGGCGTCTAGGTTGACCGTATAATAGCTTTCGCGTTCCGGGTCAATTTCCCTTCATAGTTTTCGGTGTCCAGGTTTACCGTATCATAGCTCTCGCTGTCCGGGTCGATCTCTTCATAGTTTTTGGTGTCCAGGTGAATCGCTTCATAATTTTCGGTGTCTAAGTCACCCGATTCATAGTTTTTGGTGTCCAAGTCGACCGCTCCACAGTTTTCGGTGTCTAAGTCGACCGCTTCATAGTTTTCGATATGACGCAGTCAATCTTGACACCGAAAACTATGAAGCGCGTATATTGCATAGGTAATATACCTATGAATTAAAGTATTTCCTAAAGTGAAGTGAGGTATTAAAAAAGCAGCACTTTCTATCCCTAGGTATGCGTTTCATTGCCATTTATTTAATACTTTTCCTTTCACAGACCTATCATTAATGAAGTTATAACCCAGTTATTATTTGGCAACTTGAATTCTCTCCTGGACCCGACGAAATGAAAATGTTGCCATTACAAATGAAACATGGAAATTCGAAGGACTTCTTAATGTTTTAAAATGATTATGACATAAATATAATACGCTCAAAGAAAATATAACCGGTTACGTGCATGTATTCATGGAAAACACACGGCCGTATCTACGACACAGCCGCACCCCAATTTTCTTGATCTTATATTTTATGGTATCATATTCCTATCATTATCAATTCGCATCCCTATGGACAGATCAGTGTCAATATGATCGACTGATGTAAGATAAAAACTTCATTTGAGTCATAAAAGAATCGAAATAAGTGCGGTATATCTGTATCACGTAACATATTGCTCTAAGATAAAAAAAAGGGTGGATAACATGCGCGGTACTCTACGTCTAATGGCTAATATGTATTATGCATATACATATGGGTGGGAGGATAGAATGGAACGCCAACGATATCCCGGAGCGGTCAACACTTGCCCCATCAAGGTAGCAGTCATGTTCTTGTGGTAGGCGCGCGGGGTGACAAGATATCGCAGGTAGATTCTGAATGGATAATGAGCCCGAGGGTGGGAAAGAAGAGAAAGGGCGCCCCGATGAAGATCTCGTCAGTTCCGCGTAATTACCTCCCACACACGTGGACTCACGAGTCTTGCGCTCGCTGCACTCATGGCGATTGCATTCGCCTTCAGGATCACAGGGACGATGTTACGAACCAGGTCTACACAAGACTATCCTCCATACATGCGTATGCGGGTATGTGCATATAGAGCCATCTCATTGCCCCAGCAACGTCTCACAGGAAGGTGACTTCTTACATGTACACACTTATAGTCGGAATACATGTACATTGTGTAAAACAAGCTCTTATACGAGAATCCATTCGTGTTCTTACAACGTAGGAGTTTAAATTTACCCAAGAGACCGTTTGACGTCTCTATGCGTGCGTGCCACACACACGCACGCACGCACCCATGCGCCCATGCACGCACGCAAGCACACACGCACGCACACACGCATACGCACAGACGCACGCGCGCACGCACACACACACACAGACACACACAGACACATACAGACACACACACACACACACACACACACACGAATTATATTGCTCTTTTATATTCTCAAAGGTAAGCTCTTCTTCTAGAGACTCTTGCTTCTGACAAAGATCCTGCTCTCGTTCGATGCTTTTTCGGAGATTTCATGAAATCATACTCTAATTTCTGGTTCACCTTTTCTCATAGAAATAAACGGATGAAGAATATGCAACGTAAGCAACGGAAAGTGTGATTTTAGAAATATATTTTTATATATCAGGTGTAAAACTTCGCTTCCGCGGTTTTTTCCCCAAAATTCGAGGTTTTATTGTAAAAAAAAAACTGGTTATACATTTATGACTCAAAGTATTGTCCATCGCTGGCCATTACTTTCTCTCGTGTTGCAGGCAGCTTACGAATTCTGCGTCGAAAAAACTGGTCTTCTTTCGAGGGCATCCATGAATCGAATCAATTTTTTACTTTTTCGTAACACCGGAAGTGCCGGTCAGCCCGGCCCTATACCATTTATCGAAACAAGTGATAGTCAGATGGAGCAGCGTCTGAAGAATACGACGGGTGGGTTAGGGCATCCAATTTAAACGTTCTCAAGTATGTGTTACGTGCGAACGTAACACAAGATTATAATTTTCCCGCTCACTTACCGTTAATAAATTGTCGGGTTGCCTTACCTCGTCCTATACAGGCCCGCTCCTGTCGCCAGATGGGTGATCGTTTGAAAAATGATTTCAATGCCGAATTAAATGTTAAGAATCAATTGAAAATATCTCTAATTCATTAGTCGCAGAATTCGTTAAGTTGACCAAGTTACAACAACAATGAAACTCATACAAGTTCCGCACGCAACTATCTTATATCGCTTACCTAATTTTCCACAAACACACACGCATTCACAGATCCGCTAACCCTTGATGATAATTTCCAAAGATTCATTTGATGGATTTTCGGATTGTTTAAATCAGCCTCGCACTCCAATATTTATTTCCAGTCACAATCCCAATTTTTAGCAGTCACTAACAGTTTGAATAATTTGTCCGCTGCACAAGCGTTCTCCCGACACAATAGCCCACTATGCGATACTCATCCCGCCTGCACGAGGATGAGATTTATAACTCGACGCAGGGAGGAAGCAGAGTATCCTGAATTCACGGTTTTTAGTAATAAGGTAATTTAAACAGGCACAGACAGTTCGAATAATTTTATATTTACAACGCGGCGCAAGGGAGGAAGCAGAGCAACCCGGAGTCCGAGATCCCGGAGTGTTGACTCTACTGAGTTTTATCTGAGACTCTGATTAACGGTCAAATACGAGTCGAATAATATAGGTTTTTCATGAATTACCCCCGACACAAGTACCCACTATGCGAATACTCATCGTGCCTACACGCAGATGAGATTATTAACGCGATGCAGCACAATGGTTCAGAACGGCATTTTCCCTAGCCAACATTTGAAAAGTGAGAATAATAGTTTCAAAATTTTCAATTCTAGGTTTTTCGGGTCGCTGATTACGAATTTGGAATCAAAATTATGAAATTCAAAATGGCGGATCAAAAATGGCAGACATTTTGGACAAATAATCACTTTATCAGTCCGCAAATTTGCACCACTGGGTTTTCGGCGCCGCTGATTACGAATTTGATATCAAAATTATGAAATTCAAAATGGCGGACCAAAAATGGCGAACATTTTGGAAAACTAATCACTTTATTGGTCCGAAAATTTGCACCAATAGCTTTTCATGGTCGTTGATTACGAATTTGATACAAAAATTGTTAAATTCAAAATGGCGGAATGAAAATGGCGGACATGTTGGAAAAATAATTACTTTAGCGGTTCGAAAATTTGCACCATAGGTTTCTGGGGTCACTGATTACGAATTTGATATAAAAATTACGAAATTCAAGATAGCAGACCAAAAATGGCGGACATTTCGAGGAAATTATCACTTCATCGGTTTGAAAATTAGCACCATTTGTTTTCCGGGGTCGCTAATTACGAATTTGATAGTAGATTAATGACATTTGGAATTCCGAAATGAAAAACAATTTTGTAGAACATGTAAATGATTACTTTATCTTACGTACATAATACCATACAATACATCCCATTAGCTTAATTCCATTGGATTAATTAAAAATAAAAATTTGGGTCTAATGGATCCGTCACACATGTGTCGATTTCTGCTGAGGGTGAGCTACTATTTGTGACATTGCCTTCCGGTGTTGCCAGTAGAAGTTCTATTACATCAGAGGGTAATAGTGCACTATTCTTCATTTTTAATTTTAAAAAATTTGTTATGAGTGGGTCCGAGGATGCGAGAAGCCGACCAAAAACTTCAGTAATTGTCTTCTTTCGCGTACAATTTCAAGCAAAATTTTCACGGTACCGACGAATATCCTTGTTCCTCGCTTGTTGAGCGTCCTCGGAAAGTTGTCCGATTGGTAAGGCACGCATTTCTATGATCGCGTAGTTATGGATTAAAACGGTATGAACCGATGTTGGCATCGGGTACTAGAAATATAGCTCAACATATCGTTTCGCGACGTTTAAGCAATAAGCCCTGAACTTGTTGATATGTACAGCGAAACCGCTCGCCATTGTCTGCAAGATTACTTTGCAACTTGCTATGAATTTTTCGTCCAAATTCAAAATTTCTGCTGTTAAGGCAACGTTCTCAAAAAAACGTCGGTCTGTATTACCGTCGTTTGTACTGCCAAATTCTTGCTTAGGCATATCGATATTTAAACCTAAAGCAGCTTTTAATTTCTTTTGGATTTGTTCCTTACGATCGCCCACTGCTTTCTTTTCATCGACCGATCGCCCCTGCCATTTACTCGTCCCATCATTGAATTCATATGCAATATGGAGCATCCATTCTATAAACCGTATCCACGCGTGTAAGGAAGAAATTCCAAAATTCTGTTTCGAGCTGTCACATTCTGTTTGTTTAATCAATTAAAAATTGTCGAAATTTTTCGACGTCAAATTGGATAAGTTACATCTTTCCGCAGATTTCGTGTCAGTAATAGCATTTCTCACCTTTCCATCTATCATTGTAAACGATAATTCATATTTTACTTCAACGTTAGTACCCTCCGTTACTGTAGCGAATGTGACGAGAGACGCTATCTGCTTATCAACGATATTTTTTTCATCAACAGTTGACGGCACGGTTTCTTCTAAAATTGCAATCTCAACGGTCTGCAGTAACGGGGTAAAGAAGGCCTTGGGTTCTTCCAAACGACAAGTCGCCGCTCAGATTTGTCGTCTGAAGCTGACATTTGCAACGGAACCACGAACGTAAGATATACATGAGCGTCACAGCTGTTGCTTTCGTCAAATTTTCGTTATATATAATATATAATAATATATAAAATTAATTTCATATTATTCGTGAAGGAACTATCGAGTGTTTTTATGATATCAGATTGTACTTGAACCAATCGAGCTGTAGGTCTAGTAAAGCCTGCAATGATACTTCCACGCTTGTTTGCGTTATACGTATTACACACTCTGGTGGGTAAAAACGAGATTTAGATAACTGACTAGATTTTATGATAACTGGGATAAACCGACGCGTCGCTGTTTTCATTGGTTAACTCCCGGACCATATTGTACGTTTCTTTCGTCATTTAACCGTTTATTATCAAGTTCAAAGCAACATCGGCGCTAATTTCTAGCGCTGATGGTCTAGAACTACTGGTCTAGAACTTTGTGCGAATGATAACTGATACCGAGAGGCTCGCGTAGGAGGAGTGGTTGTAATATCCTTGAGCACTTTTGCTGCAACGTGGAACCCAGAAGCACGAACATTCATTTCTGTTGCGAATGTCAATGCCCTTGGACTTGTTGATCTCCGAAGATAATTGACTTTTCGGTGCTTACTCCGTTCGCTGCATGATGAACAGTCCAATGAGGGCTGTTTTTGAAATCTGTATTCTACAACAAACTGGATTAACGTCGGCTAGAAAGTAGAAAAAAATGTTTAAATGAAACATTTTAATAATGTAAGAAATAGGAAAATAGTCAAACCATAATAGCTACGTCCTGGTCAAGCCATTCTTCATGATTGACGTAAAAGCGCACCAGAATTCTGCGGCTATCCTGCAATTTTTTCTTCATTGTAAATAGGAGATTTCTTACAATTTTCCTTTCATTCATTGAAATGGCGAAAGGACATCCTTCTGATTCGGTAAAATATTTTTCCAGAAGTTCTCCTTGTTTGTCAAATTTCAAGCTCCATTCATTATGGAGGGCCAAGAATATTTCTCTGCTCGTACAAATTATTTCTTTGCATGTTTGTCCTGTTAAAATTAAAAAAGTTGTATATATATTGTATATGGGGCATTCCACGCCAAATCGACCACTTTAAAACCTGACCCCTTTCGATTTGGCTGAAACTTTTTTATTTTTTTCTACCCTATGAAAAAGATTTTTCAGAATTTTTTCAGATTTTTTTACGAAACCGATAAAAAGTTATGAATATTTAAAAAAAAATGGCCTTTTATTTTTCAAATGTCCATAACTTCTTCAAAAATTGACGAATCGAGATGTTTTTTTTTCAAAATTTTCGTTTTTAAATGTACTTTTCAGAAAAATATTTAAAAAAATGATTCAGAGCTATCTTTATTGTTTTTTTTCTACTTTTCGGAAAAAAACGAAAATTTCTCGATGATTACCATTTTTAATTTTTAATTTTTTTTTTTTTTATTAGAAACCTTGATATTTTCTGTAAGTTCTCTAAAATTTTCAGAGTGGGGAAATTTTTTCTTCTATTTTTTTTTCAATTAAAAAAAAAAAAAAATTTTCACTCAGCCTATTTCTTATAATACTACTCTAGGGATTTATAATTATGTAGAGAGAACGTCAAAGTTAAAAAAAAAATAAATGACATTCAAATCTCATGAATTAAAAAAAAATGGCTATTGATTTTTCAAATGTCCATAAATTCTTCAAAAATTGCCTTATCGGGATGTTTTTTTTTTCAAAATTGTTTTCATTGTTTTCTCTTCTATTTTTTTTTTCAAATTGAAAAAAAAATACAAGAGAAAATCTCCCCACTCTGAAAATTTCAGACATCTTACAGAAAATATCACGGTTTCTAATAAAAAAAAGAAATTAAAAATTAGAAATGGTAATCATCGAGAAATTTTCGTTTTTTTCCGAAAATTAGAAAAAAAACAACGAAGATAGCTCTGAATCATTTTTTTAAATATTTTTCTGAAAAGTACATTTAAAAACGAAAATTTTGAAAAAAAACATCCCGATTCGTCAATTTTTGAAGAAGTTATGGACATTTGAAAAATAAAAGGCCATTTTTTTTGAAATATTCATAACTTTTTATCGGTTTCGTAAAAAAATCTGGAAAAATTCTGAAAAATCTTTTTCATAGGGTAGAAAAAAATAAAAAAGTTTCAGCCAAATCGAAAGGGGTCAGGTTTTAAAGTGGTCGATTTGGCGTGGAATGCCCCATATATATATTATATATTTGTCATTCCCTATCAATTCAACGACTTTTTGTCGGTGGCCCTTCGATTTTTTTTATATGTTATTTTTCAAGGGCAGGCTAAACACCCTCCCCCCTCCTTTCCGCTCTTGCGAGTGCAAGAAAGAGCGCCTATAGGGGTCGTGTGAGAGCGAGAGAGAGGGTCTTTAGCCTGCCCTTAATATATGTTATTATTCATACAAAAGGAAATATAGTATCTTAAACCATACCGAAGTTATTGATTTTTGAAATAATATTCTTACAATAATCATAACTTCGACAATAATCAAGATATTCTAATTTGTTAGAAAGTCATTTTTTTTTGTTTTTCAATGTACTTTTCGAGAACAATATTGAAAATTGAGAACATTTTTAAAAAAATGTTTCCTTTAGCTATATTAAGCTAAATTAAGCTAAACAAGTACGCTTCGCGTACTCGTTGGGGGGCTCCGCCCCCCAAACCCCCCGCGCTTCGCGCTCCGTATTCTTGATCATGGTCTCGATTTATTCCATTGTGATCGAATATATTTTGAATGTTGGTTATAACAGGTCTTTTAGGGACTTTTTAATAGGCACTCACACCATAATTCAAACTCTTTGATTCATTGTGAACATCGATGAATTATTCTGATAAATTATATTAATCGTTATTAATGACAGATTTGAATATAATCAAAATATTATTCGATATAAAAGTACAGTGTATGCTCCCACAACTGAATCTTCCATGACTTGACCGCGCTCACAACTTAGCAACACGCTTCCATAACTTGACGACCCCGATCACGCGTTCTCCCCACTCCAAACTTACACAGGGCAACATAACCTCAACTGTCAAATTTTGTTTGTCCATTACGTACGACAATTAAGTGTAACTATTGTCGTTTTCTTGAAAAAACGGGAATATTTATTTCTCAGAAAGAACAAAATTTCTATTTTCAGTAGAATATTCGTATGTATACATTAAACATGTATATGAGTCATTCCATGTCAATTCAACGACGTTTTGTCGGTGACCCCCTTTGATTTTTTATTATTGTTTAATATGTTATTACACATGCAAAAAGAAGTGACCATGTACATTTTAAGCTATCTATCTTAAACCATACTGAAGTTATTTGGAAATTTTTGGAAAAATATTCTTAAAATAATCATAACTTCCACAATAAACACGATATTCTAATTTGCAAAGAGGTCATTTTTTTTTTCAATGTACTCTTTAATAAAAATATCAAAAATTATGAAAAATTTTTTTTTGTCTTTATAGCTGTTTTAAGCTAAAAAATTGGATTTCCTTTGAAAGGGACGCCTTCAAATTATTTCAAAAAAATTATAAAATTCTACGTAAAAGAAGGAAATTTTTGAGATTTTACCGAAGATGGGATTCAAATAACTTCTCATATTGAAAAAAATGTTGTTCGACTTTTTTTCTCTCGTAATTTGGATCTTTTTTCCTTCCATGACTAAAATAGTTGATTTCAATGATGTTGAAATAAATAATTTTACTTCTCTCACATATTTCCTTTGTAAATTATAATAATTAACAATTAGAATTACAATTCAAGAACGTTTTGCAGTTTATTCGATTTCTTTACATAAAAATTGTAATTCTTAATGCTAATAAAATTTACAAAAGAAATATATGGGAGAAGCTAAATTATTTATCTTAACATCATTGAAATCATCAACTATTGTAGTCATAGAAGAAAAAAAGATCAACATTACAAAGAAAAAAAAACCGATTTTTTTTTTTAATAAGAAGTTATTCGAATCCCATCTTCAGTGAAATCTTAACAAATTTTTATGTTTACGTAAAATTTTATATATTTTTTCAAATCGAAGATGTCCCATGGAAAGAAAATCCAATTTTTTAGCTTAAAACAGCCAAAAAGACATTAACATTCCTTTTCTATATTTTTGTCGACAATTGTAATAGCGAGAATTAAGTAGATTTGATCATGTGTGTCTGTTAATTTAATTCAGACACGAAAAATCAAAATTGACTCTGAACAGAGAGGCGATGGAACCTGAGACGAGCCGGGCGAATCTTTTATATTCTAACTTTGATTGTCGCGGCGAGTGGCAGTGGGATAGCATAGGCTGCATTCGTCTTGAATGTTTTGAGCGCTGTGAGCGTCCTATCCATTATCTAGTAGCGTTTTATATGCTGATGTATATGTGAATTCTGACACGGGCGCACTGTGCTTGAGCGCTGCATAATCTGTGGCGTACCTATTCGTCAAATGAAATTTCAGAATTCCCCCTATTCGTGCTGTAAGCGTGTAAATAAAGCCGGAGACACAATGACAAAACTAAGAAATCAGCCATCTGACTGGCGCAGTTTCTCTAAAGTGCGCGGGGATTGACTGATTCTTATTCCTTATTTCTTACTCTTGTCATTGTGTCTCGGGCTTAAGCGTTCAAGATAATGCAGCAAAAATTTGCTTTCGTTTCTTGATGATTTTTATCTGTCAGCGTAATCACGGCCGTTGTATTGTTTGCTTAAATTATAATGTTGAAAAATATGATTTTTTAAAGTGACAATTTGTGTAATTTGATCGAGTGTAGTGTGGTGTATTGTGTGGAGATGTTTTTTTTTTATTAAGAAAATTGTGTATTTCAGGAACATAAGGTTATGTTTCATATAATTTTTTTTTGCATAAAAGTAATAATAAGATTTGGAAACAAAAATTTTAATACTTAGACGTGTACTAATTATCAATAATTATATTTTAAAGAAAAATAACATTCTATCAAATAGTAAGAAATGTCTAAAATTTTTGTCCAATCAGTGTTTTTTTGGCGAAAACGTTAAAAAGTTATAAATAAATAAAACAAAAATATTAAAAATTCTATGTTAAAATTGTTTAAATCATTTTAAACTCTTGAAATAGGCCAAATGTATTAAAATGGAAGTATATGGCGAAAATTAAAAAAATTCGTTCACGCATCTTCGTGCAATGAGTGAAAAACTGAAAAAGAAAGTTATTTTCGTTGAAACAAAATGGTTCAAAGAACTGTGAAGATTTCAAACTCTACAGGACACTTCTTTATGATCCTATGAAGAAAGTCTATAAGTTACAAAAACATTGGTTCACAGGTTGCGGAGATCTAACTCTGGACGGACACAAAAATGGTTTTTTGGCTCAAAAATGGGTTTTTTTGGGAAATTTCATATGCAACATTGTCTGAATGGATTGACGTGGAGAACACCAGAAGTGCCATAACCCTATTTACCTGGGACTTTGCTCAGTGCAAGAGAGGTCAAAATAAGCGAACATGTGTCTCGGCTTATGCTCGGACACTCAACCGCTTCCGAGAAAATGAGGGTCATAGTTTTCAACGTTCCTTAGATGCTTGTCAGCGCGCGTCGAGTTGTACCGAAGCGGCGGCGCAGCGGCTAGCGTCTCGGCATCACACTTTTGCGTCCCGTGTTCAAACCCGATATTAATTTTTTTTTTTCTTACTTTTATGCATGTCCGCAGAAGATTACTTCGGGAATGTTTCTTGCCAATTTACAGAATACAGGGCGTAATAATAATTGGAAAATTTCAACTGGGTTTCATAATGTATTTTGTGTATTTATGATATTATAAAATATATAACATTTGTGTGAATGGTTTTCAGGAACTACAACCTTTTCAGATTCACATATTCCTATATTTCATTTCTATAATAATTTCCTTATACTCATTTATATATATTCTCATATTCTTATATTTAATTCTTATAAAGAGGCATGAATTCTTACATTTTATTCTCATATCAATTCTTATATGAATTCTTATATTTCATCCTGATATCGATTCTGATTCCTGTATCTATCTATACGAATTCTGTATCCGTCTCGATTGACTGGAATTGGGTGCATTCCTTTGGGTGATAACGATCGTAGAAACATTCGAAACATAAATATTCTGAACACCAAGAACATCTTGCAAAGGCAGGTTTGCCACAGTCACACTTCCTGGTGTGAGTTTCATTAGGGAAACAAACATCGTTGACATTGTTGAAGATATCACGCGTGGGCAATAATTACGAGGCAAACCACGCATAACGAATCATTTTTTCGAAGACTGGTGCCTGCAATTGATTATGAACCAATGCGTGGATTGTTATTGCGTCACGTCTAGAAGTGATATCCCTTTGCTGGGCGATGAGTGTAGAGCAATTGTGCAGTTTCCGTATGAAGTTTTTTATTTGGCGGTAAAAGTATACGTCACAGGGTTGACAGAGTGGCGTACACTTCGGAGGAATTACTTTCAACGAACAGGTTGGTATTCCGTTTTCATCCATGAATTTTTCGTCGTATAACAAAGGATCACTCTGTCCACCCCATGAGTCAATTATAAACAAGAATGGCTCCGTTTCAACACATGGTTTTATAACTTCATCCAAAAACTGACCATATGTTCAATTTTATTTAATAATTAAAAAAAAATTTATTCATGTACCAAACACAAAATTAATCGACGAAAAAAGACAGGGTTATTTCGAAATACATTGACAAGAAACATTCGCGAAGTAATCTTCTACGGACATGCATAAATGTAAGAAAAAAAAATTATAATATCGGGATTGAACACGGGACGCAAAAGTGTGATGCCGAGACGCTAGCCGCTGCGCCGTCGCTTCGGTACAACTCGACGCGCGCTGACAAGCATCTAAGGAACGTCAAAAACGTTGACCGTCATTTTCTCGGAAACGGTTGAGTGTCCGAGCATAAGCCGAGACACGTGTTCGCTTATTTTCACCTCTCTTTCCCTGAGCGAAGTCCCAGGTAAATAGGTTTATGGCACTTCTGGTGTTCTCCTCGTGAGTCAAAAAAAGTTTTGAGATTATAGTAAAAAAAAATTATGCTATGAATTTGAACCGGATCTGTCCATAAATTGCTGAGTTATGAGCACATACAGACGGCCGAGGGGATAGAAAATCTGAAATTTTTTGTTTTTGTATAATATGCCAACATATTTTGTTATAAAGTTTGTATGGTTGTTTTCATAAGAAATAGGTTTTTGGAAGGCAATATAAATAGGCACTTACTCCTTACCCGTTTTGAATCAGATCAGAACTTTCATGTTACTGTAACTTCTGATATTATATCAATGTAATTCTTATAAAATAAATATTGGAGTTACATAAATAACGTTTATATACTATCATGTATGATATACGAACGGAGAAACAACAGGTTATGGGCCCAGAAGATACGCATATAAATTATAAAACAAGAAAATCTAGAAAATTGAACTAAGTTAATCATCAGAAATAAATACGGTGAACCCTACGCGAATCGAAGTATTATCGAAAAATAATTATGATACATGGAAAATACAAATCGAAGCTCTATTGACGAAGAATGATGCCTCGGGATATATCAGCGGTAAAACAGTAAAACCGGAAGTCGTCGCGGAAAATGCAGCATCAGTGGCCACACAAGCAGCATGGAACTTGGCAGTCAAGAATGCAAGATCGGATATAATTCTGTCTGTCGGCACATCAGAATTGAAGCACATTAAAGGATGCACAACGTCGCGAGAAATGTAGTTAAAATTGGAAACAATTTACTAATCGAAAGGTCCTGCACGAAAGGCAACACTTTTGCAAAGACTGGTGCCAAAACGCATGCAGGGAGGCGAGGATGTTCGAGAACACATGATGAAATACTTCGATACGATTGATAAGCTGGAAGCAATGCAGATTGAAATAAACCAAGACTTGCTCACAATATTCCTACTACAAAGTTTTCCTGAAAGCTACGAAAATTTCAGATGCGCTATTACATCTTGTGACGAATTATTGGATCTAGAATTGTTAAAAGTGAAACCTATAGAAGAATCGGAATCTCGAAAAAATATAGTACGGGACAATACCCCTGGAGAAATGGTCGTGAAACGAAATTTCAATAATTTCCCAAGGACAAATAATTACGAGAAAAACCAGAGACACAGGAATGACGAACCGTTCAAATACAAATGCCACACATGTGAAAAAGTCGAACACAAAGCTGCTGACTGCAGGGTAAGGTTACCAGAGAAGAATAATACCACAGGAATCGCCGAAGATACGTGCTTCCTGGTTACACCAAAAGAATGCACAGCGTTACAAGCAGAAAATAATAGTGCGAAAAATATATGGTGCCTCGATAGTGATTGTACGTCACACTTGTGCAAGGACAAGTCAAGATTTCATGAAACAATGAAATCAGAATATTCTACACTGAATCTTAAACTGTCAAACTGTCAACAACTGATAGAGTTAATTGCAAACAGATCAAGCTCGAAAACACGTTATACGTACCCGATCTCAGAACAAATCTACTTTCGGTAGCTAAAATTACCGACAGAGATCACGAGGTTCTTTTTCAAGAAATAGTGGCTATAGTCACGAATAAATCGGGTGAATTGAAGATGATAGCTGACAGAATTGGAGATTTATATCACGTTCACGAAGAAACAGAAAAAACTCAAGTAGCAGCGACGACATCTTCGAAATAAAATAAACAAGTTTGGCATGAACGTTTAGGTCATCTAAACGGAAAGGATATTGAACATATGACAAGAAACAAAATAGTTACCGGAACATAATTGGATAAAAATGCGACATTACCGCCATGTAAGGTTTGTATGTAAGGTAAGCTCACTACGACAGCTTTTCCAAAATCGTCAGAGAGATGTACAAAAATACTTGAGATAATTCATTCCGACATATGCGGACCGATGAGAATAGAATCGGAAGGTGGAGCAAAGTATATGGTTATCTAATATAGCTTCATCGATGATCACACAAGATGGTACGATGTACGATTTTTGAAGAAGAAAAGCGACGAATTCGCAACATTCAAAGAATATAAGAATCTTGTAGAGAAGTAAACCAGCGCAAAAATGAAGTGTCTTCAATCGGACAACGGTCGCGAGTATTGCAATCACGAATTTGATATTTTTTTGAAGAACGAAGTAATTCGAAAAAGACTTACCGTTGCTTATACACCGCAGCAGAATGGCACAGCGGAACGTAAAAATAGGACCTCAATTACTAGAAATTGCTAGGTATATGATGATTCAGTCAAGTCTTTCATCTTCATCCTGGGCTGAAGCTGTTGCCGCGGCGAATTACATACGAATGCGATGTCCGACTAGAGCCCTGACCGGAAACATAGCTTTTAAAGCTTGGATCGGTAAACGTCCACATTTACAACACTTAAAAATGTTTGGCGTCAAAGCTTACGTTTTAGATAAGACGCCTGGAAAGGGAAAGTTTGATCCATGCTCCAGAGAAGGGTACTTTTTCGGATATTCTGAAGAAGCCAAAGCCTATCGCGTATGGAATCCGACTGAAAATCGCGTAACAATCACAGGGGACGTAAGATTTTTGGACGAATTTGAAAAAGAAAGGGAATTCAAGGAATTTATATCCGAAGAAACATTGAACGAAATAAATTAAAAATTGGAATCAACAGAAGAATACACCATGGTAGAAGTCGCATAAAATCCCACGAGACAGGCAGAGAGACCTGGAAACTATCGTCGATTACCTAATCTAGCTGCTGAAGAGGAAACCGATATAAGCCAAAAAAGGATCACTGAAGAACAAATCGATCGTCAAGAAGAAGATGTTGAAACAGACGAAGATTTTGTTTGATTTGACGATGAAGCTAGATCTACAGAAACAGAAATAGACGAAGATACTGCCACGAAGAGAAGACCTGATAGGTCTAGGATGGTTAGAACGGGTCAAGTTGGACGACCAAGAAAAGAATACAATCTTGTACCTTTTATTTCTACGCAGAGAAACGTAAGCCAGCAAACAAATTTGGTCGAAGAATTTGTCTACTCAGTTGAAGTATCTTTAAGGAAGGCAATCGAAAGTCCAGTAGCAGACGAATGGAAAGATGCAATAATCACTGAAATAAAAGGTTTAATCAAGGCAAACACCTGGGAACTCGTCAAACGCCCAAAAGGTCGTAACGTCGTTACATGCAAAACAATTTTGGGAAATAAATACAAATCAGATGGTACAATCGAACAAAGAAAAGCACGAATAGTGGCCCGTGGTTTTTCTCAACGTATGGGCATAGGTTTGCACGACACTTTCACTCCAGTAGCAAGGTTGAGTTCCGTGAGATTAATGATCGCTATTGCAGAAGGGGAGACCGAGGCGGGTTGTGAGAGAGGAGAGTTGTGACAAAACCGATTGCTAGGCCTCTGTGACCGTTAAAAACTGGAAACTGCTGATTTATTAATTTTTCAACCCCCTATTAAATGTAATTCGCACCGTTGGTCCACGGAAATCGGTTGTGTTTTTACGACAGTAGCGTCAAAAAAATGGCCAAAAGTAAGTTTTTGACCAATTTCACGATATCCTATTCCTCGATGGGTATTACGTTAAAGTTATTGCGATCTTTTTTCTAATGTGCATAGACTCGTCAAGTTTCATGTCATGTTTTTGTTTTTTTTTTAATTTGTCACGTATTTGACGGTTGAGAATTATGATTCGGAATAAAGCACGATAGGAGAGTTGTGACAAGCTGTCACAACTCTCCTATTTTGATTTTTTCTTGCAATAATGTTTTGTAGTATGACTTTACATGTTGATTGATTATTTATTTTTTTCAGAATTTGCAAAATTTTCCAGAATTTTTAGAATTTTTCATAATTTTCAGAAGTTACAGAATTTTCAGAATGTTTTAGAATTCAGCATTGAAGGTTGTAATGATTTGTAATTAGTGTCAAAATAAAAAGTTTTCGTTAGTTGAAATTGAATTTTTTTTTCTTTAGAACCATCAAATACGTGGCTGTCATAACTTACCTCAGTACTAGGAGAGTTGTGACATGGGGAGTTGTTTCAGTTTTTATCAGTTTTCGCATAGACCCTCATTACTCTTATTAATATTTACATCCGTTTCACATAGTGCATAGAACAAGCTATATGAAGATGCAAAGTTCATAGATGTAAGACTAAGTAAGTAAGAGATATGCTCGTTAAAGTAAAAATTGTCACAACCCGCCTCGGTCTCCCCTACGTGAGGAAATGGACATACAGCAAATAGATATCATGGCGGCATATCTCAACGGAACATTGGATGAAGAAGTATGTACGGAAAAACCGGAAATGTTAGAAAAATTTCTACAAGAAATCAGATCTAGAGAAGGGAGTAGCACTCGGATCGGTAAAGATGCAGAAGCTATGATACGAGATTTACAAAAGGGGGTTAGAGTTTTTTGTTGAGGAAAGCCTCATATGAACTGCATCAGTCTGGAAAGCAGTGGAATGAGAGACTTGATGAAAAGCTTCGAAAAATGGGATTAAGACCGTCGAACGCCAATCCTTCCGTATATTTCGCCACACACGAAGAAAAACTTCTACTTATATTGGTCTATGTAGACGACATACTAATAGCATCTCAAGACTCGATGGCTATTGAACGTGCGAAACAAGATTTGGCTTCAGAATTTGACATCAAGAATCTGGGAAGAGCAAATTATTGTCTCGGAATTGAAATTCGACAAGAACAGAGTTGCGTCAGCATATCTCAACAAGGCTATACACGGAACATACTGCTAAGATTTGGTATGGACGAGTCTAAACCAGTAGCCACACCATTGAACCCCGGCACCAAACTCACCAAGACTAACGATAAGTTGGAAGAAGACAATCAGGGAAAGCCTTATCAAGCATTGATTGGTGCACTTATGTATCTTGCTGTGGCAACAAGACCTGATATTGCTCACACCGTCAGCTCACTGAGCCAATTCAACAATTCTTACGACGAACGACATTGGACGGCAGCAAAAGGAATATTACGATATCTTAAAAAAACAATGAATAATTAATTGCCATTCAAGAAAGATTCTTGTTCATTAAAAGGGTTCGTAGATGCTGATTGGGCTAGATGCGAGATTCACCGCCGCTCATATACTGGATATGTATTCATATCAAGTGGCTCAGCAATCGATTGGGAGTCACGAAAACAACGAATTGTGGCATTGTCTTTGACGGAAGCTGAGTAGATGGGCATTACGGAAGCTGCGAAAAAAACCTTGTATTTTCGAAGTTTTCTGAAGGAACTTGGACTCTCGAAACTAACCGATGTCACAATTTTCAACGACAACAAGGAAGCACAATTATTAGCAGAAAATTCAATGTTCCATGCCGGTACGTAACACATAGACGTTAGACTTGATTTCATTCGGGATTCGATAAGAAGTGGATGTATAAAACTTCGATACGCTCCAACTGAAGAGATGACGGAAACAGTACAATCACAGGTGTATGTGTCTTATTACAGTTACCACGAACCCATAATTTCATGTATAAAAGAAATTGAACAATAAATTTTGATATTTCATTTTCTACGCTATTTTCGCATTGTTTCATTACAAAATACATTTTCATCAAAACCAGTGCACTACCTCAATTCTCCCAAGCCGAACTAATACGAGCTCACATGCTTACACATCAATTCTCGCGAGTACCTTGGCACTCGTTTTTGGTTTTTTGTTTGTGATTTTGTTTTGAGATTTCCCGCGCGTGAATTTGATTGAGACCCCGACGAGGCCCCGATCGGTTTTCCCTAACTTACTTCGGGCCCTTGACTGGAAGCCCAATAGGGCCCCTGAAAGAACGGTCACGCTTTTCTGACATGGGCCTTAGAAGGTCGCCAAATGAGGGCCTTTACGACCGCCTCACGTCAGCCATGTCGAATCCACGACAAGCCCATGGTCAAGCCCTATCAGGGCCCTAGTGCGTACGTAGTATCGCTATACGTGTAGATTTTAAAATTGGATTATTTCAATAATAATAACAATATCATTACTATTATTGTTAATTATTATTATATATTATAAAAATACATTATTATTATTGTTAATTATTATTAATAATTCTCCAAGAGAATTTTTACAAAAAAATTGAAATAATTAGGGCTCTGATACTTTCGCCCTATTTGGGCCCAATTTGGTTCTGTTGTAATTATATCGACTTCTTTAAATATGGGTTGTCCGATCGAAGGCTGACAAGGTCCTCAACGGGTTGCCTTAAGTCAGCCATATTGTAAGTTAGCCTAGAAACCTTGGCACTGCCATGTCGGGGTCCAACCTGGCGGTGTAAGGGCAATTCCTGACAGGGCATCTACGTCCAAGCCCGATGAGGTCCCGACTTAAGTCAGGGCTTCCCTAGAATTTTCACGCACGGGTATAATACTATAATACTATATTGATGAACTATTGCCAGTGAATAAAAATTTTCATCGATAAAAGAAATTCATCAGCGAAATGAAATAAGCATGGGTTTTCGAAGCGTCGTTCGTAATATTAATTTTATTGTTTAGTTACGTTTGATACAGACGTATACATCATCACCAATGTTTGAAAAGACAATATAATAATAATAATAATAATAATAATAATAATAATAATAATAATAAGCCCTACAAACGGGCCCTCCCGAAAAAGCGAATGCTCGGGGACACCTATAAACGGAGTCGCCCGAAAAATGAATGAGGGGATCCCTATAAACGGGTCCTTTCCGTGAATGGATGCGGTTTTCGTCAACACGGGCACTCGGGCACATTGGTGCACACCTCAGCACACTGGGAGTGCCTCCAACTGGCGCAGGCGTTTCCTCTGCGCCGGGGAAGAGGCTGCTGTGAGCTTGCTCTGCCGAGGTGGCCACTGAGGTGTGAACCAGGAACCAGCCCCTTCGGGCCCTGATCGGGAAGTGTGCACTGAATGCGGCGATCGGAAGCTGCGTTGCTCCGGGCGAGCGCTAATCCGTCCGCGTTTTCCGGGATCGGCTAATCGTAGGTCAGGCCTCAGGGAACTGGGGTAGGAGTCGTAGTTCTCCGAGGGTATACCCGTTCCTGATTATTGCGGCCCGCCCTTTCGCACACGAAGCGCTGGACAACCGACAGAAAAATTGAAAAATGTCAAACCAAGGAAACAAGTGCAGTGAGATGGAGGATGAAACAACGACGCCGAAGACGGACAGGACAGGCAAGGCACTACTGAGTCTTCCAAGATGGAACAGGACGGCTAGCGTGTCGAGCGCAGGCAGCGCTGCAAGCTATGCCTTCGCTACCGACGGCAACAACGAACAGACACGACAGACGGAACGGACTAAAATTACTAACGCGACTCACGTGACGCCTCGACAGAAAGACTACGACCTGACAGAGTTACTGACTCTCATACACAGGACAGCAACGACCATGGCCGAGGCAGCGGCTGTTCAGAAAAACATGAACACGTCCGTAAAACACGGCATTAAGACGATCCTGGAGGCCGCCGACCTGGCGCTCAGCGGGTCTAGCGGATCAAGCCAGGAGAGACGAACCCCGGAAACGGGCATGACAAAGACCACAACAGTAACGGAAAAACAAAAAACAACGAAGAGAAAACGGAAAAGGGAGTCGACCGGAACCACACCGGAGTCCTCCCAAAAGAGGCCTTCGACTGTGGACCCGGCTGAAACCTCGCAGACGGTGACACAAAAGAAACCGGACAGGACCGACAAACGGACGAACGATCAACCACGGGTGGAACAGAGTCGGCCGGTCCCCCGGCAATGAGGGACGGCCGTCCTGATTAAGCCCGGAACAGACAGGACATATTCGGACATTGTACGACAGATAAGAACAACGGTCGACCCAAGGGGAAGTCACGTGCAGGTGACGTCTCTGCGGAAGACTAGAAACGGCCTGTGTCTCCTCAAGATACGGGCAGACGCTGAAAAGCCTGACGGACGCGACGAGTTTCGATGTCAGATACAGGACGCAATCGGGGAAGCGGGCAGTGTTAGGGCCTTGACCTCTAGGACTCAACTGGAGATCATGGATCTGGACTGCATCGCGACTGCCGAAGAAGTGACAGCGCCGAGACCAGACGGGGTACCGGCGGAGATCCTCCGGCTGATGGTCAACCCGAGGCCGGAGATATTTCTTGACCTGTACAATACGTGTTTGACTACCGGGACGTTCAGTGATCGGTGGAAGGCGGCCAGGCTATTCCTTATCCCGAAAGGCAAGGGCGACCCTGACACGCTATCAGCCTATCGACCGCTGAGTTCACTCGACACAACGGGTAAGCTCTTTGAACAACTACTGAGACCGAGACTGACAGACGCCAGACAGGTGGGGGGTGGCCTCTCAGACCAGCAGTTCGGCTTTAGAAGGGGTCGATCAATGATTGGAGCAATTCAAAAAGTGGTTGGACTTTTGGACTTGAGCAGACACTGCCACGCAGTGCGACCAATCGTGCTTCTGGTGACACTGGACGTTAAAAATGCTTTCAACTCGGCCAGATGGGTGGATATCTTGGAGACGCTGAAAGGTGGCTTGGGGATTCCAGATTACTTGGTACGGGTCATGGAGGACTACCTTAAAAACAGACGGATAACCTACGAGACGGCCGAAAGACAGGTAACAAGGATCAATACTGGGACCGGACTTCTGGAACAGTTTATACGACAGTCTGCTTGGACTGGAGTTACCGCTCGGTGTACTCCTCGTCACTTACGCCGACGACGTGGCGGCGGTGATTACTGAGCGGTCTCCAGAACTGGTGCAGCTGAAGCTGAACCAAACGATGAGACGAGTGGAACGATGGATGACAGACCACGGACTACAACTCGCGACAGGAAAGACAGAACTGACATTTCTCACGAGAAAACGCATACAGACGAGACAACTCATGAAGGTCGGGACCCACGACATCGAGGCCGGGGAGGGAGTCAAGTACCTGGGAGTGACCTTGGATACGAAGATGACCTTCTGGCCTCACATACAGAAGACAGCCCAGAAGGCGGCGAAGTGGATCGCATCCCTAAGCCGGCTGATGGCAAATGCGACGGGACCGAGACCGGGGAAACGACGGCTGTTAATGGTGACAGCCCACTCGATTCTCTTGTATGGGGCGGAGATTTGAGTAGACTCCCTGAAGACAAGAAAAATACTGCAAGGCTATGACGATGGTACAGAGGCAGGGAGCGCTGAGGATCGCCTGCTCTTACCGGACAGTCTCTGTACAAGCTGTCCTGGTGATTGCAGGTGTAATACCTGTGGACCTCCTCGCTAAAGAGCGTAAGAGAATTTACAGGAGCAGCGTGGACATAGGACGACAGGACGCGGCATTCACTGAACGCGAACGGACAATACAACTGTGGCAACAACGATGGACAGAAGAGCGAACAGGTAACTGGACAAGACAATTGATAAAGGACCTGAAAACGTGGACCGAGAAGACGTTCGGGGATGTAAACTTTTACGTCACCCAGCTCCTTACGGGTCACGGCTACTTTCGACGGTATCTCCACAATATGGACAGAGAACAGACACCAGACTGTAAATACTGCGGACACGAACGGGACGACGCGAAACACATTTTTCGAGTGTAACCGCTGGACAGAACTTAGACAAGAATTGGAGACGTTTGTTGGTAGCATCACCCCGCACAATATCGTTCGGGTGATGCTCCACACGTCGGAGCGATGGCAACTAGTTGCCACCTACACATAGACAATACTTAGACGGAAAAACGCGGACGGCTGCCTGACAGATGACTGAGCAGACGGAATGACGCGACGCAACAGAAAGCGGACAAACGATACGCACGAACGTACACAGACGGAGCCCCTGGCCAGAAGTAATGCTAACGCAGTTCCTGGTCGGGGGAGGACTTAGAGGAGAGGGCGGTTTAGTGGGTAGGCCTATTTTTTGGGGAGTCCCACATAACCCGGTGGTTTGTAAAAGCCAGAGGGTATCCGCAAAAAGAATTCCGCAACTCCTCATAAAATAATAATAATAATAATAATAATAATAATAATAATAATAATAATAATAATCTCATAATTGAATAATATTTTTTGATATATTATTTCAGCTTTTCTAGTTTTGTAGTTGTTTTATCGCTATCGGCTTGATTATATGATTACCTTTTTGATTGGCGACACCAGGTAATATTCCAGCAACAGAAAATGTCCGCATGTACGCAATACATATCACCCACTATTCTAGTTGCAGCCGAGATTTATTAAATGACTTTTTTTTCCACCCATGCAAGATTTTCGTGCTTTTCACCATATGCGTAGACAGCCGAAAAGTGACTCTTAGCTGTCAAAAAACAGCCTCTTTTTGGCTATCCATGCATATAGTGAAAAGACACTCAAATCTCCCATGGGGAAAAAAAGATCGTGTGCAACGCGGACCAGAGATTCGTCTTTTGTCTCGCGTGGTTGCGGCCTTCGCTTCGCTCGTTGTGGCAAACTTCACGCTCGACAAAAAGACTTATCTCTGGCCCTAGATGCACAAAATACTATTATCTGGCGACAGCCATATGGTAAAAAAAACCATAGGAGAAGAAGAAGAAAAAGGAGAAGAACACACACATTGACGCGCTCTCACACGGACCTTACGATGACGCGCTTTACGCTGCTCACGTACACATATGTCTTACACATAGAAGTATATATCTATATAGATCTTACGCTGACGTCATCTGACCGTCGAGTCTCAGCTAGCCCCGAGCGCTAAGATGTTTACACATCAAAACTTTTTTTCATAAGAAGTTATTTGAATCCCTTCTTGGGTAAAATCTAAAAAATTTTGTTTTTTATGTAGAATTTTATAATTCATAGGAAATGACACATATAGATAGTATATATATTGTATATATATGGTATATATAATATATATTGTACGTAACGTCAAAATGTTATGAGCAATCCTACAGTCATGAACAATGTTTGAAATAATATTTGTAAGCATATTTTGATATGTTTGTGCAAATGGTAATTACGGTTGGAATTTTATTTAAAATCTCCATTCGTTACAATACCGTTGCAATAATATACCGTACTTATCTCCATAATTATTTAGAAAGAGATAGAGAACATCTACGAAAAACCCTCTATACCTGGGACCTTTCAAGCCTCAGGTATAGATAGTTGAGCGCAGAGTATCGCCATTAGTCACAGTGCGTAACGCGCACGACAGCGTGCACGGTAACACTAAAATCGATATTATTCAAAAAGGGCAACTTTCGAGCATGCTAGTTCTTGAAAATTTCAATAATAGATAGTTCAATAAACATGTTCCTGTGAATGCCAGCGTAAAAACGTGTTAAAATTTTCTTGTATCGACACAAATGTTTTTTTTTAAAAAGCGAAAAAATATGAAAATCACGACTACCTTCAGCATAACGTTTCATAAATAACAACAAATATTTTCGAACATTGAAGTACATAAAATGTTTCTACATACCCTGATAAACATTTTCCATTTTGGAAAATTGGAATCGGACACGTCTTTGCAAAGTTATGTATGATTTTCTGGAGCTCTGTAAAACTGGTCACTGAAGCGTTGCGCGCGTGTTCCTTCGAGAGGCAACTTACGACTGTCGCAAGAAAACAGGTATACAATTTTGTGACCTCTGCTTATGCAATCTGAATGCCCCAAACCCTCTCTAAAAGAATCCATTTGAGAAACATCGATTTTTAAAACCTTAATTTTTCGACCTTTGACCAGGGATTCGGCCGTTCAGAACCACTGTGCGCAGGGAGGAAGAAGGGAAACCCGGAGTCCGAGATCCCGGTGTTGACTCTACCGAGTTTTATTTGAGACTGATTTCTTTCTCGTCTCGAGAGCAGGATTTTTCCTCTCTCGAGCGACCGAAGAATCAGTGCCTGGGGTTTTTTCTCTTCCCAGAACTCAAATTTTAATTTCACGTGCAAAACTTCTGACTTGGCCGTTTTACACGCGCGTGAATCCAGGGACTCTGCCGCTCTCACCATCGCGAACTACAGCATCGCCGAGTAACTCGAACGAGGCGACAGTTTGCGAGTTGCAAGTTTTATATTATGTCTATTGTAACGGATATTCCATTCTCCGAAATCAAGCGTGAGAGCATCATGAGAGCGCAACGGGATATTCAATGAAAATGCAATTTCAGGTCTACAAAAATATTCAGGAATTATTAAAATGAATTGAAATAATTATTGAAAACGAAATAAAAAATGTCGCTATACTTCGAAAATGTCGGGATGTAACATATGTCTTGACCATTTTCGCAGCATGCAGTCGTCGTCTCCATGCTGCAAAATCACTTTATCGTGTCTTTCGTTGTGTTGCGGCCGTTCATCTTTCAATGCTCGGCTCAAACGCATCAATTGCTTTCGATACCGATCGCAAGATCACCGTTCTTGAATCGTTGAAACTACTTACGACATGATCTTTCATTAATAGTGGCCTCACCATTAGTATTTGAGAGCCTGCGATGATCCTCAGTCGCAGATTTCTTCATATTGAAGCGGAAAACTCAAACAACCTGCAAATAGCGAGAATTTGACTCGTGAACTGACATTTTCAATCAAGAATCGTTTAATGATGCAGACAGAAATCGGCTGTTTCTATGGGCTTATGTTGACGGATGCCCAAGTTATTGTATAACGTCTATGATCTATTTATTTCAACCACCGCTTACCGCCGAAGCTATCTATAGGAAAACGGCGGAAGCAAAGTGGTATACCTAATATATTTTACTTCTTTGCGGGTCTAGTTTATAATATATGCATGATAAAGCTGTGATCATGGATTTGTTCAGAATAGAAATGCATTTATAAGTTATTTCGGGTTAGGTGGCTAAAAAGAGCGCGTTTTTGCGATTTTTTGGTCAAATCGTAACCGTACACTGGGCTCCTATGATAAGAAACGCGCCGGGGGTTTGTTTATTATCGTGGGAGGCATATATATATATAGTAGGGTGGCGCAAAAAAGAACCGATTTTTTTTTTAAGTCTTGTTATGATATGTTAGTTTTTTCTGTTTTAAGAACCTTCACCAAAAATGAGCTCAAAAAAAAAAATTTTTAAGGGTCACAGAAGATTTTTAAAAATTTTAAAAATCGTCAAAAATCGAATTTTTATTATTTTTGTTTGCTCATTACGTTAAAATTTTATAGACGAAAAAAAATAAGTTTCTCAAATTTTTAGCTCAAAATATTCATTTTTAAAGGTCAATTATAATTTTTTTATATTTGCAAGTGCATTGCATTAGATGTTTTCGAGTGACCTTCAAATATTCATATTAAGATTTGATTAATTTTTTTCTTTCAATTAGTAAGATAATCGATAAAAATACACCACGAGATGAATAAAAAATTAAACACAATACTGAAAATATAATTTTTTAATAACTCGATGTTTTGCAAATTACAGTAATAATACGATTGATTATTTTTTCTTTGAGTTCTCAATTTCTTTTAATTTTTTTTTTTCGTCGTATCTTTCAACATAACGAAAGATCTGCTTTATCGACGATACAGTAAAACAGAGTGTACGTGAATTTTTGCGCCACAACCATTCTTTGACTATTGAACCGAATAATCTGATAATTGACCAGGTGACAGGTGATTTTAGAGAGCTTCATCTGGAGCCTAATGGCCAGAAAATAGAGAAATTCAATATAGAAATGTACTCTTTCGGGTAAAATCTGAGAAGTTTCAAACAGAAATTGATCCAATAATTTTTGCATAGCTTAATTTAAGAAAAACACACCACTATCGAGCTGTCTAGAGCTCTCTAGAATCACCGGTCACCTGGTCAAATTTCAATAGTCAAGGAATAGTTGTGTTACGTACGAACGTAACGCGAGATTATAATTTTCCCGCACAACTTACCGTCGCCGAATTTTTGGGTTGCCTTACCTCGTCTTGTACAGGCCCGTTCCCGTCGCGAGATGGGTGATCGTTGAATTAGTTATATTAATAGAGAAATAAAACGGAATTTTTAAGTTGAAATTCAATTAATTCAATATATTGAAAGAAATTCGTGTAGACCAAAATACAGTCAATTACAAAATTGAGGCGCGTTGCCGGAACTTAAATTTACGCGATTCTAATCTTTCATTTTCACACACACACACACACACACACACACACACACACACACACACACACACACACACACACACACACACACACACACACACACACACACACATACACACACACGCTACTCACTCGTGCTGACAATCGCTTTGCAGCGTATCCTGGGATTACCCGATGGTGCTGCTTGCTGGCGCTGTTTCCAGGCGTCTCAGGCTTACGGTGCGTGAACGGCACCAAGAAAACGCCACTGAGTTCTGCCAATTATTATGGCCCGACACACAGTCACACACATACGAAACAGTTTATGTTTAATTACTTGAAGTATAATTGCACTAATATTTGCACTATTGTGGACGGTTAAAAACAGTTTGAATAATTGTATTCGTTTCACGAGAACTCCCGACACAAGAACCCACTGTGCGATACCTATCCCGCCTCAGATGGGGTTTACAACGTGGCGCAAAGGAGGAAGAAGAGACACTCGGCGTTACAAATATTTGATAATTTCAGACAAAAGACAGTTCGAATAATTATATGGTTTTTACGGGTGCTCGCGACGCAATAGCCCACTATGCGATACTGATCTCGCCTACACGCAGATCAGATTTACAGCGCAGCGCAGGGGGGATACAGAACGACCCGGAGTCCGAGATCCCGAAGTTTTGACTCTTCCGAGTTTAATCTGAGACTAATTTGAAAATGAATTTCTTTACTGACTCAAAAAGAATAATTTCCCTCTCCTGAGCAAAAGTGGGGTTTCTGGGGGGTTCTTTGTAGGGATTCTGCTATCAGCCTCACGTGCAAAAATCCCTGATTCAACTGTTTCGTGCGTGGAGCCCTGGTCCGCCGGCGCATCCCACGGTCGTGAATCGCAACGTCGCACGGTAGTTTAAAACGCCCGAGTCGCTGGCCAAAAGTCGAAAAATGAAGGTTGAAAAATCGATATTTTCAAAATGGATTCTTGTAGAGGGGGGTTTAGGGCATTCAGATCGCATAAGCAGGGGTCACAATATTGTATACCTGCTTCCTTGCGACAGTCGTAAGTTGCCTTTCGAAGGAACACGCGTGCAACGCTTCAGTGACCAGTTTTACAGTGCTCCAGAAAATCATACATAACTTTGCAACAACGTGTCCGATTCCATTTTTCCAAAATGGAAAATGATTATGAAGGTATGTAGAAAAATTTCATGTACTTCAATGTTCGAAAATATTTGTTGTTATTAATGAAATGTTATGCTGAAGGTAGTCGTGATTTTCATATTTTTTGGCTTTTTTAAAAATACATTTGTATCGATACAAAAAAATTTTAACATGCTTTAACGCTGGCATTCACAGGGACATGTTTGTTGAACTATCTATCGATGAAATTTTCAAGAATTAGCTGCCCCAACGTTGCCGTTTTTGAATAATATCGATTTTAGTGTTACCGTGCACGCTGTCGTGCGCGTTACGCACTGTGACTAATAGCGATATTCTCCGCTCAACTTTCTATACCTGAGGCTTGAAAGCAGAGTTGGCAGTAACTAGTTACTTTTGTAACTAGTTACCTAAAAATTACTCGTTACTTCGGTAACGAGTAACGAAAAAATCTTCGTTACTCGATACTTCTGTAACGAGTAACGAAAATTATTTCGTTACTCGTTACTTTTGTATCGAGCTATACAATAGCTCGATACTTCTGTAACGAGTAACAAAAATTTTTTCGTTACTCGTTACCGACGTAACGAATAACGAAAATTTTTTCGTTACTCGTTACCGAAGTAACGAATAACGAAAATTTTTTCGTTACTCGTTACCGAAGTAACGAATAACGAAAATGTTTTCGTTACTCGTTACCGACGTAACGAATAACGAAAATTTTTTCGTTACTCGTTACCGAAGTAACGAATATCGAAAAAATTTTCGTTATTCGTTACGTCGGTAACGATCTATTATGAAGCTCGATACAAAAGTAACGAGTAACGAAATAATTTTCGTTACTCGTTACAGAAGTATCGAGTAACAAAAAAAATTTCGTTACCCAAAAATGTCGTTACTCGAAAATGTTTGATCGCTCCATAATTTTCGGTGTCCAGGTCAGAGTTGGCAAGCAAGAAATACTTTTGTAATTTCATTACCTGTAAATTACAATTATTCGCAATAATTGTAATTTCTTATTTATCAATTACAATTATTCGAAATAATTGTAATTTCTTATTTATCAATTACAATTACTCGAATTGATGGTAATTTTAAATCTTTCCGGTTTATTTTTTAAACATCTCGAAAACTCTTATAGTTATAAAAAATCGTTCTGAATCCGTCTTCAAAAGTATACTCGGGCTACGAAAAAAAATATTTCGAAGAAAATTTTTAAAAAATGATGAATTTGTAGAATTTTGAATTTTCAAAAATAGTGACAATCCCAGTTCAGTATTAAAATTTTTGTTCAATTTTGTTTATATAAGACCTTGTACTGATGTTAAAAGATTCTGAAATTTTCAGGATGGTGTGGTTTTGCTTAAAAAATAGACATTTCTGAATTTTTGTAAAAAAATATATTTTTAAAAAATTGTCATTGATCGAAATTTGTACTGCTCACAATGACAGAATTATATGACCGTTCAATTTGAAGTCAAGTTGTACTTAACTTGGAGGTGAACAAAAATTTTTTTCAGCTAAATTCAAAAATTTATATTTTTGAAACTTTAAACACACCATTCTGAAAACTCCTGGATCTTTTAAGATCAGTAGAAGTACAATATGAAAAAAATTCAATCCAAAATTAAATGTTGATCGTAGATTTGCACGATATTAAAAAATTCAAAAATTCATATTTTTGAAAAAACATAAAACACCTCTCTGAAAATTTCAGGATATTTTAAGTTCAATACAAGGTATTATATAAAAAATTGAACCAAAAATTCAATACTGAATTCAGAATGAATTCAGAACATTTTTCAGTAACTATAATAGTTGTCGAGATATTTAAAAAATAAACATGAAAGATTTAAAAATTGTAGACTTTGGAATTTTGCGTAACTTTTGAAAAAGAATTTTTTTCTTCTTTCGTAGACCTTCGTTTTATTAAAAACGAAAACTTCTGACCAAATTTTGATTCCAACTATTGATTGATTTGACATGGAATGATTCACATGCAATTATGCCTCAACGCTGCATAATTCCGGGTTGTTTTGGAGTGTTTTGTTCGGTTCTTACTCTTCCAATTGCCCGAATATCCTCGTATACACATGTACATAGACGTATCCATGTAAAACTTACGGCTGTGTTATGGATACAGCCGTTTTTTTTCAAATTTCTTCATTCTCTGTTTATTTTTTAAGTAATTATACTAAAATAGGGAGGAAAGGAATTCAATAATAAATCCATCTTGGATTATGAATTTGTATTTATTGCAAAAAAACTTATTCCCAATAAGTGTTGCCACCCCATGGTGCCCGATGCCGCCTATACCACCGGGCGCGGCTGCGACCGGCTGATGAATTTCTCCATTGTTCTGTAAATGATCAAAAACATGTTTATTAACTTTCATATCTTATACGGCAGAGAGAATCAACGTGTAGAAATAAGTAAACGAAAAAAAATTGTTTTTTGGAACAAGCTTTTATTAGTTAATAATAAATAATTTATTAAATAATTTATTATTTATTAGTTAATAATAAATAACTAAAAAATAAAAAATAATTTCATTCCGATTGGAAATGAGTTTTCAATAAGAATAAAATTATTTTTAACTTTTTATTTATTTATTATTAACAACTAATAGAAGATTGTTTGAAAGTTTTTTTTTCGTTCATTTATTTTTACTTTTTTGTACTTATAATATCAAATAACTAGTTTCGTAATTTATATCAAGTCTCCCATAATTTTTTGCAAAGAAATTGTTTCGCAACATTCTGTTATAAAATTGTTTAGAAAAGACAGTCGGGCCAAATTTTTGGAAAGAAATGTTGACAATCAACTGCTTTAAACCGTTAAGGGGTCTGGCCACCTTGGTCGATCGAGAAATAGGTATTTTAGAAAATCAATAATAGACTCGAAAGTATGGGCCGAAATAGTTTGATTTTTTTACACAATGTCAAGAGGAGCTTTAGGAAGAACGTTAATAAATTTCCGTTCAAAATATTAAAAAATGGCACCGTTATAGACATTGCCGCGAAGGCCCGTACTATACGTACTATGACCGAAATTGTTCTTAACAGTTCAGGGTTTATTAAAAAATAATTTTTCAAAAAATTACATGGTGGCCAGACTCCTTAATTAATAAAATTTTGCAAAACAATTTGTTTGCAAAAAATTTTGCGAAACATTTTTTTTGCAAGCAACTTTACGAAACATTTTTTGTTGCAAAACAATTTTGATGAATTTTTTTTAGAAACAATTTTTTTGCGATAAATGTTCTAATTTTTTGCGATAATATTGCATTGTCATCCGATTTACATATGCATGCAAAATTTCAACTTAATCGGAAACCGGGAAGTGAATCAAATTTGACTTGCAAGATTTCATTACAGACGGACGGATAGGTGAAGCTAAATAAAAACTTGTAAAAACGCTTACGTCTTCTGAATGTCGGCCCCACAACTTCTATAATTTCGACGCTTCTGGCCGGTGGCAATCGCTGCTGCGGCGACAGCTTCTGCTGCTGCTGCTGCTGCTGCTGCAATAGTGGCAGCACTTGCTGCTGCTGCATTTCTTGACGCAGCGGCAACTGCTGCTCTTGAAGCTGCTGCTGCTGCTCATATACCGGTTGCAGCAGTTGCTGGTGCTGCATCCGTTGAAGCAGCTGCAGCTGCTGCTCTTGGAGCTGTTGCAGCTGTTGTTGTTGCGTCAGCTGCTGCTGGTGCTGCTGCTGCTCTTGAAGCTGTTGCAGCTGTTGTTGTTGATTTTGCTGCTGCTGCTGCTGCTGCAATATTATTTGTTGCTGTAGCTGCTGCTGTTGCCTCAGGCGCAGCAACTCCCCAACGGCATCATCTTCCTCCTTTTTCACCTTGTCTACCTCTTTTTTATTTTTCTCCTCCTTCGAAGAAGATGATCCCATATCTGAAATATTGAAAGTTGTTAATAATTCATCCAAATTCAATACAATTAATGCAAGTCAATACAGAACGTAATATATATTAGACTACAAAACCATAAAAAATTGTGGAAAAAATCGGAGAGGTCAAGGGTCAGACCCAGGTCGAAAAGGCGTAAAATGCTCCATATGTATTTGAATATTACTTATATTTATTGATATTTATATTTTATTGTTGTACAGTATTTTTAAAAAAATTGTATTATCGGAAAACAATTTTTTTTATATTTTTGCTTCCTCATAAAGGAAGCTTTGTTTTCGCGAAAATTTTTTTTTTCGCAATTTCCATGTCAGTATGTCGCCGGGAAACATTTCCCGAATTTTCGTATGCATTTTTTTTTACTATTGTTGCTCGCAATTACGATGATAACGTCCCAGCAAAATATTTTATCTGATTGGAATTATCGTACTTCATGATACAATAAAAATAAAAAATAAAATGATCTACACGTCGTATTCTATAAACAACAATTATCATCAATAAAAGTGCCCAAAAGTTATTATCAAATTGTTTAAGCAATTCTTCAAATTATTCAATTATTTAAACAATTTATTAATAACTTTTAGGCAATATTATTATTGGTTATTGTTTTTTATAACATACCAAATGCTGCTAAATTTTTTCAGATTTTTATTATCTCACGAAGCCCGAAAATTTCAATCAGGTACCATTTTTCACTGGGACGAATTTCAAGCGAAAATCGTTAAAAAAAAGTCATAGAAAAATTCTGAAATATTTTCAGGCGATTCCATGTATACGTATGCTTCTTTTTTTATTTTTATTTAATATTCATTTAATATTCACTCTTAAATTCTATACTTTTGGAGTTACGTTGCATCTTTCAAAATTTGTTTTTTTCTTTGAAAAATACTTCGAAATGTTTAGAATAATTTTATATGTCGGTAAGACATGTAAATTGATTGATTTCACAGAAAAAACTAGTGCTCAAACTTCAAAGTGAAATTAGATTTATTGAATATATTCGAAATAATTTTTTCTTTGATTTATTTAAAACAAATTAGTTTTACTTACACTAGTCACAAAAATTAAAGGAACAAAAAAATTTCCTCAATTTTTAGTGGTTTTTAACAATGCTGTATCTCAGTCAAAAATAATCGTATCGAGGTCTAAAAAAAGCATTTCGAAGCTTGAAGTATCTAATTTGCAGATCTTTCAGCAAAATTTTTTTTACAGCTACAGGTTTAACGCCATCGTAAGAAATAGTGAGGAAAAAAAATTAGCAAATTTGTTGTACTTTTGTTTTTGCTGTAATTACTTGGGAAATTTTTATCAAGCTAAACCATCATATGGACAGGATAGCTTGTTTATTTAGCTTCAATTTGCTTTTTTTTGAGACTGCGACCATTTTTCGCTGAGATATCGGGCTTTTACGAAAAAAGCTACTTTTCTATTTGACCATTGATATCTCAGCAACCGATGATCGCACAGAAATTAGAAGGGGCATTTTACAAACTTGAATGAATGCTCTACAAGGATTGATGACGGTTGTTTAGAAAAAAAAATTGTTTCCATCCTCGCCATGAATTTGAAAAAACATGAGTAACAGGGCTATTTATGGTTTTTTAGAAAAGCAACGGCCAAATTGAAAATATTGACAAAACGACTAATCTTGAGCGTGACTTTTACAGCTCAAGATTTTTGTGACTAGTGTATTATTTACGATTATCGATGTAATGTTCTTTTTTTATTATTATTTTTACGTAAAGATATATTATTTGCTTTAAATTTAACACTTCGATTAGTAAATAATTTTTCTTCTCTTCAATTTCTTTAATATAAAGATTCTTCAAGCAATAGAAATTTCTCATGATAATCGAATAATAGTATCAAATAAGTAAAATTATATTTTCAGACGTCAAATTCTTTCAATTCAAGTATTTGGTGCTAAGCAAATATGAAAAACCTAAAAATAAAGAGATAAGAACAAGCTTTGGATTTATTAAATAATAATATTTCTTATCGTATTAATTTAATTATTTAAATTGTGTGCATACCTTGAAATGTTGTTTCACGGATTTCGCTGCTTGTAATTTTTGGCCACGTGAACTGGACGCACCGCTCGTACTACTCGTCACTGGTCTACTGATCAAAAGTTTTGGAATTCTACAAGACATTATATGGGCATTGACGGTTTATTTTCTTCTGTGACTTGTACGAAATACGTACAATCATCTCCAAAAATAGTCGGCATTTCTATTACGATTTTACCTATAATTTTATTTTCGCGACCTTCTTTCTGTAGCAACTGTATGCAAATAGTAAACACGGGTCACGTGATCGTACGCGATCTCATTATGCCTTTGCGGGCTCATTGTACAATTCTGAACACAGTTGATTTGTGATATATACGGACGCACCACGTGTATTACTACGTAACGAAGCTCATTCATTTATTAATAAATTTATACAAATATACGTGATCTGTATAATTGCATATCTTGCATATTTGCTATTGCGTGTACTGTGCTGCCTCAAAGTGCTGCATTACAGTGAATAAAACAATTGTGAAAATCGTAAATTGATTGGGAATTTCATATAAAGTTGATCGATATAGAAATCCGTACTGCCACGTGCCAGCGATCGAACGAGAACCTAAGGATTTCAAAGAGTAAGTATCATGTATTCCGGTTCATTTAATGAACTGATTATCAGTTTTCGAAATAAATCTTCAAATTAATTAGTTTTTTATACGAAATTATTTTTCCATACATTCAGAGAAGTGACAGTACGTAATCTTTCTCTCTCTCTCTCTTTCTCTCTCTCTCTCTTTCTCTCTCTTTTTCTCTTTCTCTCTCTCTCCCTCTCTCTTTCTCTCTCTCTCTCTTTCTCTCTCTTTTTCTCTTTCTCTCTCTCTCTCTCTCTCTCTCTCTCTCTCTCTCTCTCTCTCTCTCTCTCTCTCTCTCTCTCTCTCTCTCTCTTTCTCTTTCTCTTTCTCTCTCTCTTTCCCGAATTTTCCAAATCATGGATTTTTTTTTCACTATCAATATAATTTCAACCAGGTATCGGCACTATTTATATATTTTCACGCATTTTTTGATAATATTACTAATTTTTTAAAAAATAATTTTTCCCATTTGAAAAATGCTAATTAATAGAAAAATCAATAATCTGTGGAACAATATTATAAATTAGTTTCAAATAAAAAATAGGAAAAAAAAATTCTCAATTGGCACAAAAACTAAGATTTTTCAGAGTTAAATGCAAATTGAAAATAAATGAAAAATTTTAAAATCAATTGTTTGAAAATTTAGTCATAACTTAGAAAAATAATGGTAATAAACAACTAATTTCAATTTAGGATATAAATAATTCTAATTGACCGAAATTTAATATATTTATATTAAATTAATATTTATATTTATATTAAATTTATATTAAAAAAATAATATATTTCTAATTCACCAGAAAATAGAAAATTAGAAAAAAAATATTTCTAACTAGAGAATTGCTAATTAGGAAAAAAAATTCTAATTGACCAAGGAGAAAAAATTTGAAAAAAAGAAGAAAAACTTGAAAAAAAAAATAGAAATATAAATAAAAAATGGTAATCATCGAGAAATTTACGATTTTTTCCGAAAATCGAAAAAAAAAACAATAAAGATAGATTTTTATAATTTTTTTGTATTTTTTTTCAAAAAGTACATTAAAAAACGAATATTTTGAAAAATCAATCGTTCTGATACGTTAAATTTTGTAAACGTTATAGCTATTTTAAAAATAAAAAGCACATTTTTTTGAAAAATGTATAACTTTTTATCGTTTGGGGGGAAAATTTGTTAAAAATTCTGAAAAATGTTCTTGATAGGGTGTAAAAAGATAAAAAAGTTTCAGCCAAATCGAGAAGGGTCGGGTTCTAAAGTGGAATGCCCCATATATACAAACGCGATGCTTGTACACGTGAACTTTAATGTTCGATTACTCAAGAACTGGTTAGAAGAAAAATCTGAAACATTTGTATTGTCACATATAAATATGTTTACTAAATTTTATTAAATTCTCTATATTTTGAAATTGTTTATGTTTGTAACATGGTTCATATCATAGCAGCATTGTATCGACGGTCACTACCTTCCTTAAAGCGCACTTTGATCGCACTCGGTAGGGGAGAGTGGGGCAAAACGGGCCAGTGGGGCAAAACGGGCCACCTTGACTCGACTGGCAAGAATGAAACAAAAAATTTGCACACTGCTTCCTCATCTATATCCATAGTTCACATAGCTTCCTTTATCATAAAGTATGGTGATTAAATTTGGCTTCCTCGTAAAGGAAGCTCTGTTAACTATCTAAAAACATGAGTACGCTATTTTTAGAAAAATTAAAAATTTGATACAAATTTAATCATTCCATCGATTATTGTCAAATTCGATATCAAATAACCATAATAACTATACTAACTCTGCATAAAGTTTGAGTGCAATATCTTGAAAATTGCAGAAGTTGGAGCGTTTACGCCATTCTTGCAAAAACGAAAAAAGTCAATAAAATCTGAACACCCGTGAGAATTAAAAAAACAAAATTCCCAATGAAGAGCAATTTGTGCACGACAAGTGTGCCAAATTTTAGCTCGATAGCTCGCAGTAAATTTTAGCTCAATATCCCCACATGACTCGCCCTCGTGCGGTGGCCCGTTTTGCCCCACCTTCCCCTATATACTCGTGGGTGGTTAGAAAGCTGTTTTCTGTGCGCGCAAGAAATGAAAAATCTGTACTCCAAAAATACGATTATCACATTTTTCTCAACTTCATTACTCAAGTTCAATACCTCAATGTTCGGTGACTCGATCAGAAAAATGATCAGAAATTTCTATAGATAATTCAAATAATAATTATTAACAATAATTTTTAATAATAAAGTTTTATTATAATTCTTCACAATTCAGTATTTAGCAAAATCGATTTCCTGTCTCACCTGCTATTTCAACGCTGTTAGTGAAAACGTAAGTACTCAATTGAATGGAGTACTTACGTTTTTTTCATTTTCTCCTTCGTCAATTGGAAATATTTTATTTCTAATTAGCTATTTTCTGCTCAATTAGAAATATTTTTTTTCTTATTAGCTATTTTTTTGTCAATTAGAATTTTTTCTTTCTAATTAGCGATTTTCTGATCAATTAAAAAAATGTTGTTCTCTAATTTTTTCTTCTGGGTCAATTAGAAATATTATATTTCTAACTTATTTCTAATATTACATTTATCTATATTTCTAAGTTATATTTCAAATATAACTTTTCAAATTGTTAATTTTTTTTGTTAACAGTAAATTATTTTTTCCTATTTTTTATTTTTAAGAAATTTATAATATTATTCAAATAATCATTAGTTTCTACACTATTTTATACTTCAAATTTCCTTATTTTTATTTGTGTATTAATGCGGAAAAAAAAAATTTTTTTTGCCGATCCCTGATTTCAACTACGTTATGAGTTTATTTAAAACTTACAATTCTTATAGAAACACGGCCTGCAATTTTTTTCGATGTTTTTTTAAAATCAAAAGTACGTTCAAAAACAAAAAATTTGAATAAAGACCGTCCTATTCGGCCTATTTTTCGCAAAGTTATGGACGTTTAAACAAAAAAGTAACGTAATTTTTGAAAAATTTATATCTTGAAAACAGTTCGGCAAAAAAATTGAAACAAATCATGGAGGCCAATACCGAAACGTAAAAAAATTTCAAAAAAATCGGAGATGCAAAAGCTAAATGGTTTTCGATTTGGCACGGAACGTCCCAAAAACATCGTACTTGTTGATTACGGTTTTTATTTTTATAAATGTTATATTCTGTTTTTTTTTTGTGTTCAAATTCATTGAAATGCAAAAAAAATATATTAAACCTTAAGAAAAAATAAAATAAAATTAGAATAAAACATTCATGTATCCCTTCCTTTTCATCTCATAATATAGTTAAAATTACATTTGCAGTAAAAACTGAATAAATAAATATACTGAAACTAAATAATAATATAATAATAGCCCGCGCAGAAAAAAAGAATCTTTCCAAGAATCTTGTAAAGAATCTTCTCAAGAATCTTGGAAAGAGTCTTGTGAAGAATCTTTTCAAGAATCTTGAAAAGAGTCAAGCATATGATCCAGAGCAAGACTCTTGGAGAGACTCTTGGAAACAATTATTGTAAAGATTCTCGGAAAGACTCTTGCCGATCCGTGTAGACAAAAAGAATCCTGTAAAGAATCTTATCAAGAATTTTGAAACGAATCTTGCAAAGAGTCTCGTTATGAATCCAATTTTTGATTCTTTTCAAGATTCTTGGAAAGATACTTCACCGGCTTCTTTACAAGATTCTTAAAAAAATTATTTTTTCCTATGCAAAAATCGTTCGGTTTTTTCAAAACCTCACGAAAAACTAAAAATTGACCAACTCGAGTCAATTTTCGAAAAAGAAGAAATTTGAAAAAATCGAAAAACTTCATTTAGGAAAAAGATAGCAAAGAAAAATAAAGATGACCCTCATTGCCAAAATTCGTCTTAACTTGGACAAATTCATTCAAAGAATCCTTCACATTAATCTTTCCAGGATTTTTCCAATTAATTTTTCCAAGATTCTTTGAATGAATCTTTTCAAGATTCTTTAAATGAATCTTTCCAAGATTCTTTGAATGAATCTTTTCAAGATTTAACGCCTTGTTAAATGAAATTTTGGTAATGAGGTTCATCTTTATTTTTGATTTGCTCTTGTTCCCTAAATGAAGTTTTTAGATTTTCTCAAATTTCTTCTTTTTCGAAAATTGACTCGAATTGGTCAGTTTTTAGTTTTTCGTGAGGTTTCGAAAAAACCGAACGATTTTTGCATAGGAAAAAAGAACCTTTTCAAGAATCTTGTAAAGAATCTGGTGAAGAATCTTTCTAAGAATCTTGAAAAGAATCAAACGTTGGATTCGGAACAAGACTCTTTGCAAGATTCTTGGAAAGATACTTTGCAAGATTCTTTTCCAGATTCTTGATAAGATTCATTACAGGATTCTTTTTTTCTACACGGATCGGCGAGAATCTTTCCAAGGATGTTTACAAGAATCTTTCTAAGAATCTCTCCAAGAGTCTTGCTCCGGATCATATGCTTGACTCTTTTCAAGATTCTTGAAAAGATTCTTCACAAGACTCTTTCCAAGATTCTTGACAAGATTCTTGAAAAGATTCTTGGAAAGATTCTTTTTTTCTACGCGGGAGTAAATATACTGAAACTAAATAATATGAGATTTAAACTTTATGCTATTTATCACCAAATAAAATGAATATTCCTATTTTATAGATCCAACTTCTACAAGCGCGATGGATCGTAATGGGGATTTGACGGATACAATTGACGAACGAGACGAACTAGAAGAATTAGTTGAAGAGAGCAAAAAGCATGCTTACTCCGATGGGAAATATTATAAGCTTGACTTTGAGAAATCTTCATTGCGTGGAAACATCTATGGCATTTGTCAACTATGTTCCCACAACAAGATAATAAAGGCATCATTTAGATCTCCATCAAATTTAACAACACATCTGAAGGTTCGCTGCATAATAAATATTTTATCGCACAAAACTTTCCATTATGTGGGCTGTTTAATTTTGTATTATCTATTTTTATTGACAGAACATGCACGCCGATGATTATGAAGCTTTTTTGGAGTACCGAAGGTCGAAAAAAAAAGACCGAAATATTCGTGACCGACCACCAATAAATACTACGTGCCAGTTCTCTCAAAAACAGTTTGAAGAGAATGTAACGAATTTCGTTATTGAGACTATGACACCATTACGGACGGTTGAGATGACCTGTTTCCGAAAAATGTTCGATGGTAAGTACAATGCAAATTTTTTTTCATTCATAACAAAAAACACTTAAAGAGCCACGAGGATATGAAAAACATTGAGAGTTCAAAAGCTTTACTTTCATAATCATTATCGTAGAGTTTATTAATAGACGATGATTTAAAACAGTCCTAAAAACCACAGATTGTAATGTTATGAATCACAAATAAAGTGTGGTTCATTAGGGTGATTTTTTGAACTTTTTTTTTTATTTTTTCACTTCTCATCTAAAATGTGATTGGATATGTCTGAAAAAAATCCCTACAAGTTACAGCCTTCAATATCAATATTAAGTACTTTCCCAAAGCATGAAATATTTTCCATTTTAAGTACATGTGAATCAAATCTTTTTTTTTTTTTAATAAATTCTATAATTTACGCAGAATTAGGCGGTCTTCAAAAGTATCATCAACCACCTAAGTGTAACTTACACTGGTAAGATGGTATTGGTCACTGAAATTGGTTGTTATGCAACATGCACGTTTTTTGCAGTTTTCTCCCGAAATGATTAACTTTACTAAAAAAAAAAACAGAAAAGAAAATTTTGTTGGAAATTTAATTTCCTACAAAAAAGATACTTAAGACTTAACTGCTAAAATTAATATTTCTTGAGTTATTGAACCTTAACTTATTTGTGATTCGATATGTTTGGTTCGATAAACCATAAGAAATTTATACCACAAATAAGTTAGGGCACAATATCTCAAGAAATATTAATTTTTGCAATTAAGTCTTAAGGACCTTTTTTGTAGGAAATTAAATTTTCAACTAAATTTTCTTTCCAGTTTTTTCTAGCAAAGTTTATAATTTCGGGAGACAAGTCGGGAGACGGGAGACAACAGCAAAAAACGTGCATGTTGCCTAAGAACCAATTTAAGTGATCTATAACATCTTACCAGTGTAAGTTAGATTTAGGCTGCTGGTGACACTTTTGAAGACCGCTTAATTCTGCGTGAATTGTGACCAGGCACAATGTGATAACATAAAGTGCCACTGAGTTATAGAATTTATTTTAAAAAAACGATTTGATTATGTACGTGTATTTTGAATGGAAAATATTTCATGTTTCGGGAGAGTACTTGATATTAATATTATAAGCTGTAACTTTCAGAGAATTTTTTTTCAGACATATCCAACAAAATTTTAGATGAGGAGTGAAAAAATTTGAAAAAGTCGAAAAAAATCGCCCTAGTGGTTCATATTATAGTAATTTTATTATTGTCAAGAGATGTATTCAAAAGGTACATAAAAATACAAAAATAAAAAATGTTGTATAACTAAATATGCTTTATTCATACAGATTTTAAAATAAAAAACCAAAACCGCATGTTGAAGCATATGTCGAGGAATACGCTTTGCAGACGAATTGAAAAGTTATATGAACTTAAAATGCTGGAGATACGTAAGAGTCTGGACAAAGATGCTACTTACGTTTGCACAACAGCGGATATATGGACTTCGAGGTATCGTCGATTCATGGGTGTCACGGCGCATTGGCCAAAACTAAATAAAAAAATTCAAAAAGTCCTTAAAAATATATTGTTTTATCAATCTTTATTTCTCCACAATACATGTGTTTAAACAGCGATGAAACCCAAAATGTTTATTCCAACTTTAATATTACAGATTGATACAGCGACACTGAAGCGCATGTCCTTTGCCATCGCATGTCACAGATTCCCGGGATCCCACACAGCAGAAAGGATATCGGACATATTGGTTGAGATCAATTCATCTTTTGGTTTAGACGCCGAAAAAATAGTAGCAACTGTTACGGACAATGGATCAAATTTTGTAAAGGCTTTCCGAGAATTCGGCGCAAATTTGTCGCAAAGTTTTTTGAGTGGTAAATAATCTCATAAATCAAATTATTAAAAAGAAATAAAATGAACATAAACATTAAAAATGTTTAATTGAATTGAATTTCTGATTCAGATACGGACTCTAATGGAGACGATTCATTCGATAGGAATCTGCCTTCAACCGCTGCTTCAAACACCGACATGGATGATGAAGAAACTCCGATTGACTCCGATGAAGCTATTTACGATGATACCGATCTATTAAGTTCGCTATTACCGAAACATCTGAGATGCGCAAGTCACACATTACATTTAATAGCCGCTGTTGATGTAGTGAAAGTGATAAAATCATCGCACCACCTGTCTTCCATTCATTTTCGCGTTTTAGAAAGGTGCACAGCAATATGGAATGCCCTGCGCTCACCTAAGTCCAATGAAGTAATACGAGAGTATGTCGGAGCGTCGTTACCGCGCCCCGTTGTGACCCGATGGAACTCGCTATACGATGCTCTTAGTAAAATCGTTGCATTCAAAGACAAAATTGTGCAGGTAAGCCCCGAAATTGGAATTTCAAACTTGCTAAATGATGATGATTTCAGGTATCTTGAAGAGTACATCAGGATTCTGAAACCACTAGCGGAGACAATCGACCTATTACAAGGGGAAACCTATTGCTACTACGGATACCTACTTCCGTCCTTGGTGTCATTGAAACGGAAAACAACGGCCTTGAATCAGAATAATACAGAGTTTGGCAAACGGTTTGGCCCGCTGATTAGCGGTATAGTTAAGTCTCTGGATGATCGGTTTGAACCATTTTTTAGCGTGAAAGATGAAGTTGCTGCTTCAGCAATTGCAGCTATAAGCCATCCACGCTTCAAAGCAAGGTGGCTGACTTCTTTTTCAGATGCGATTCGTCGAAAAGTAGAAAATCTTTTTCTAAAAGCAGCTTCGGAGGAATATTGCAAAGGAAGAGAATTGGGTTCAGAAGAAACTGTAAATGATCAGCCGTGTGATGACTTTTTCGATTTTGCGAGTGACAACGAGGAAGTAAGAACCTCGGAGACAGATGGATCGGTCAGCATCGAAATCGCAAAGTATATGGCGAGTAAGAGCACCGAATTAGTCGTGCTCAATGAATATCCAATAATAAAAAAAGTTTTTATTCGGTTTAATACACCTTTGCCGTCATCAGCTCCAGTAGAACGCCTGTTTAGTTATGCGACAATGATGAATTTACCAAAATGGAATCGCCTAACAGATGTGCATTTTGAGGAGAGGGTGCTAATGAAGGCAAATGGCGTCATTAATTCGAATGCCGAAAGTACGTGAAAATATCAACCCATTACAAAGTTTGGCGTATAAAAGATTTTTCAGTATTGTATGGAATATTTAAAAACGTTGCAATTCTCCACAATATGTTGCCATTAATAGAATGCCTTAATATCATGGAACGATTACTTTCTACATTCTAATTACTACAACATTAGTACTTTGACTAATTCAGTTGGCCAAGTTATCGCCATCTTCGTTTATACACCTGGCTGAATTATCGCCACTCGCACTAAGAAATCTGGCTGTGTTATCGCCACTTGCACTAAGAAATCTGGCTGTGTTACCGCCACTTGCACTAAGAAATCTGGCTGTGTTACCGCCACTTGCAATAATAAATCTGGCTGTGTTATCGCCACCTACTCTATTACATCTGGCTGAGTTGATAAAAAGGTTTATTATTGTTGAGGTGTTACATCCAATTTGTTCAACTTACTGCCTCTGTAACTTGCCTAGTGGAAAGAATTATCGCCACGTTCTTCTTTGGCATTATTAAGAGGTTATAATAATTATTCTGTTTAAAAAAACATTCAAACAATAAATAATTATATCGGTTGATCTATTTGTGTGAGCTGGTTATTGTAAAACAAATGTGAAGGTAAAAAGATGAAAAAGGACGAACCAAAAAAGATTAATTTATTCATTTTTCAATTACCTTGTCATAGATTATCTTATTACGTATGTATTGAATTAATAAACGCAAATTGGTATTTAATAAAGTATTTATTATTAGACTCCTTTTTTTCCTATTATGATACAATTAATTAAAAACTCGGAAAAATGGACATTCTTACATTGCTTCCGCATCTTTATCCATAGATGGTAACGAGTAACGAAAAAATTTTCGTTACTCGTTACCGAGGTAACGAGTAACGAGAATTTTTTCGTTCCTCGTTACCGAAGTACCGAGTAACGAAAATTTTTTCGTTCCTCGTTACCGAGGTAACGAGTAACGAGAATTTTTTCGTTCCTCGTTACCGAAGTACCGAGTAACGAAAATTTTTTCGTTCCTCGTTACCGAGGTAACGAGTAACGAGAATTTTTTCGTTACTCATTACCGAAGTAACGAGTAACGAATTTTATTCGTTGCTCGTTACCGAAGTAACGAATAACGAAAATTTTTTCGTTACTCGTTACCGACGTAACGAGTAACAAAAATTTTTTCGTTACTCGTTACCGAAGTAACGAATAACGAAAATTTTTTCGTTACTCGTTACCGAAGTAACGAATAACGAAAATTTTGTTCGTTACTCGTTACCGAAGTAACGAGCTATTATGTAGCTCGATAATTTTGCAACGAGTAACGAAAAACGCCCGTTACAAATTTTGGACATCACTGCTTGAAAGGTCCCAGATATAGAGGGTTTTTCGTAGATGTTTTCTATCTCTTTCTAAGGTATTGTGGAGATAAGTACAGTTATTGCAATGGTGTAGCATTATTGTTGCAATGGCGTAGCATTGTGAATAAAGATTTGAAATAAAATTCCAACCGTAACGTCCATTTTTACAAATATATCGAAATATATTTACAAATATTATTTCAAACCTTGTTCATGAACAATAAACACAATTTATAAAACATAATAATATTGTTTTTGCTCATAATATTTTCACGTTACGGACAATATATGTGTCATTCCATATCAATTCAACGACGTTTTGACGGTAACCCTTTCGATTTTTTTTATTTTTTAATATGTTATGATACATGCAAAAAGAAGTATCCATGCCAATTTTTAGCTCTCTATCTTAAACCATACCGAAGTTATTGATTTTTCAAGAATATACTTGAAATAATCATAACTTCTACATTAACCAAGATATTGTAATTTGTCAAGAGATCATTTTTTTTGTTCTTCAAGGTACGTTTTGAAAAAAATATTTAAAATTAAGAAAAACAAATTTTTAATGTCTTTTTAACTGTTCTAAGCTAAAAAATTGGATTTTCTTTCAATGGGACCCCTTCGATTAAAAAAAATATGTATATAAAATTCTACGTAAAGAAACAAAATTTTTGAGATTTTACCGAAGAGGGGATTCAAATAACTTCTTATCGAAATTTTTTTTTTCGATTTTTTCTTCGTAATTTTGATCTTTTTTCCTTCTATGACTACAATAGTTGATTTCAATGGTGTTAAAATAAATAATCCAACATGCCTTACATATTTACATTGTAAGTTACGATAATTAACATGAAGAATTACAATTCAAGTACGTTTTGCACTTTATTCAATTAATTTCATAAATTTTCCAATATATCGGCAGTTACATTCTAAAATTTAGTTTATAGACTCTTGAGACTAATTAAAAATTTCATTGATTATACCTACTTCAATCATTGTATTCATAGAAGGAAAAAAGTTCAAAATTACGAGAAAAAAAATCGAAAATTTTTTTTTTTGATAAGAATCTATTTGAATCCCCTCTTCGGTAAAATCTCAAAAATTTTGTTTTTTTACGTTGAATTTTATAATTTTTTTTGAAAAAAAATCAAAGGGGTCGCATTGGAAAAAATCCATTTTTTAGCTTAAAACAGTTAAAAAGACATTAAAAAATTGTTTTTCTTAATTTTAATTTTTTTTTCAAAAAGCATCTTGAAAATAAAAACAAAAATGACCTCTTGACAGATTACAATATCGTGGTTAATGTAGAAGTTATGATTATTTTAAGTATATTCTTGAAAAAATCAATAACTTCGGTATGGTTTAAGATAGAGAGCCAAAAATTGGCATGGATACTTCTTTTTGCATGTATAATAACATATTAAAAAATAAAAAAAATCGAAGGGGTCACCGTCAAAACGTCGTTGAATTGATATGGAATGACACATATATACCATATATATATATATATATATATATATATATTCATATACAATTGATTATTCATTCAGATTCTTGTAGAGTTGGTTAACAAATAATCAATTTACTATTGAATCGAAATTTGAATATCGCGCCATTGCGACATTGAGCTTTGCAGCTAATAAGCGCGCTCTGCGCGCTTACAACTCCGCGGACTAATCAAAACGCTTGAAAGAATGGCCCTTACAATTCTGCGGGCCAATCAAAAAAATTGTCGCAAGTGATCAGAAAGTGTTCAGAAAGTGCCTCGTAATCTCACTAGTAAATTGTACTAGTAAATTTTTGTTACTAGCAAATGCTAAGCTGCTGCTGCAATAGAAAACAAACGTCCGCGCGTGGTTTATTATTTTTTTATTGTATTCACTTTTTTTTATCAAGCGTTAATTTATTTTTTCAAAAGCAATATGAAATATCTAAACCGATTGAGAAACTACGTGAAAGTGCTTTTTCGATCTCCACAAACGACACGAGCAGTTTCACAGTGGTTAGTGATACGTCAGTTCATATGTTTATTATATTCAATTATTTGTAAAGACAATGGTATTCGTCGTCTTTATTAAATAATCGAATTCATTTTCGTATTTATTTACACTTTTTTCAGTAAGTGAATTCATTTCCGTGCCTTATATGTACAATATAACCTCCAAACTGTCAACGGACGTGTTTCCAGTTTTCAAAAAATGTATAGCATTTTTTACGTAAAAATGTTTGTATGTACAGTCATGTCCAATTGAAGTGAGATTTTTTGAAGAGCCTGTATTTTTGCAAAAAAAAATCGAATTTAGAAAAACCCTAATAAATGGTAGATCGGAAATTTCATCAGCTTTCGATTGCGACCACGTTCGTCGCGATCGGTCAATAATTGCGGGCGTGGGAGGCAAAAAGGTGGCGGAGTGCAAAATCGGGCCTCCCGCGAGTGTCGGAATTTTAGGGTTGCGAGTGCCCCAGAGGCTCTGTACAGTATCAAACGAAAGGGTATCACTCAGAGATGAAAAAAAGTTGCATTAGAATCGAATCTCCCACCCCCCGAGGGAGGGGTGGTCCCAAGAGGGTGAAACGGTATGTTGCGCATAATGAAAAAAGGGTTCGTCCAATCGGGTTAATTTTTTTTTCGAGAACCATTTTTTTTGAGTACTTCGTGACCCTGTGAAAAAAAACCTGAGGAAAATCGCCCCTCAAATGGAAATTCACGTGTCCCGCCGGAACGCATTTTCATCCGCGAGCATTTTTCGCATCGAAAAACTCAACAAAAATTTGTTTCAATTACGCCTCATTAAAAAGGACATTTCAACGAATGCAGTCGTGTTTTTTCATATTTTTCCGATGCCTGGTTCATCTCAACGAGGCATTTGAAAAACGGGTTGCGAATCGAGATTCTTTCGATGGTCGTGGCTTTCCACAATGGATGAGCAGCACTGTTTAGGCTGTTTTCGATCAGTCGTATTCAGTCCCCACCATTTTTTCACGAGCCAATCAAAAGACTTCATGCGACTTAGAATATTTTCGATATCTCGTGTTCGTGCTGGAGCGCTTACCATGGAGAGAGACTCCCGTGTCGCTATCCAGAACTTGGAATATTTTTGCGACAAAATTCTGCTTCCTCCCGCCAATCGAGCGACTTTTTGGCGTATTTTGCGGAACTTTTAGTTTTATTAGACGTAAAGTAACGAAGATTTATATGCAATAAATTACAATACATTTTATACGTAGATTTATTTGCATGATGAAAAAATAAAGAAATTTGTTTTTCCCTGATTATTTTTCAGGTAAAAATGCATAACAGCATGATTATTAATTTAATTGCAAACAAGAATGTTGAAACGTTGCAACAAATTGGTAGCCCTGAAAAGGACCCTTTTAGTTTTATTAGGCATAAAGTAACGAAGATTTATATGCAATAAACTACAATACGTTTTCAAAACGTAGATTTATTTGCATAATGAAAAAATAAAGAAATTTCTTTTTCCCTGATTATTTTTCAGGTAAAAATGCATGATGGCATGATTATTAATTGTATTGCAAACAAGAATGTTCAAACGTTGAAAAAAATTAGTAGCCCTGAAAAGGACCGTTTATTTTTTCTTTCTCGTTTTCATCGAATTGATTTGCAAAATTTTCAATAACTCGGGGATCGAATTTTTCTATAAAACTGTTCGATACCTCCCGCGACGTGGAAGAGAGTGCGAGCAAAAAATAATTCTCGCAGCATACCGTGGTCGTCTCGAAATTTCTTTTTTTTTTATCTTTCATCAAGCATGGAGTTTTCCTAAGTACAAAATAATTTTTGACACTGAAAAGAGCCATTGCATTTTATTAAATTCGATCGCGTCGATCCACAAAATCCGTAAAGTCGTCATCGCCGCTCTGAATTTGCTGAAAAAAACATAAATTTGGAATACCTAAAAACATCCATCATTATCTGCGGACAGTTGTATTACGTTGAAGAATTTTGATGGTTCTGAAAAGGGCCGATCTTCATCTCGAGGCGTCGTGGTATCAAGTTTATAGACGAATCCATCGCGGATTCAATTCAGGTAGAGTGGGGAGAGAGATGCGGACACGCATCTTCCGCACTCTTCCGAAATCAAAGATTTTTAAGAACTCAGCAAATTTTCGCGACAAAATTTTGCTTCCTCGCGCCAGTCGAGCGACTTTGGCGTATTTCACGAAAATTCTCGTTAATTTGGCGTCAAGTAATGAATGATTCTATGCAATAAATTACAATATGCTTTTACAACGCAGATTTGCACGTTGAAAAAATTGCAAAATTTTTTTTTTCCTGAATATTTTTGCTCAAATTTTATGATGGCATGATTATTTATTTTATTGCAAACAAGAATGTGCAAACGTTGAAAAGAATTGGTAGCCCCGAAAAGGGCCTTTAATTTTTTCTTTATTGTTTTCATTGAGTTCATTTGCCGAAAGTTTAATCATTGATTTATTGCGATACCTTCCACGAAGTGGAAAAGTATCGAAAAATTCAATCACTGAGTTATTGAACTTTCTGCAAATGAACTCAATGAAAACAACAAAGAAAAAATTGACGGTCCTTTTCAGGGCTACTAATTCTTTTCAACGTTTGCACATTCTTGTTTGCAATAAAATAAATAATCAGGCCATCATAAAATTTGAGCAAAAAAAATCAGGAAAAAAGAAATTTTTCAATTTTTTAAACATGCAAATCTGCGTTGTAAAAACATATTGTAATTTATTGCATAGAATTGTTCTTCACTTCACGTCAAATAAACAAAAAGTTTCGTGAAATACGCCAAGGTCGCTCGATTGGCGCGAGGAAGCAAAATGTTGTCGCGAAAATTTGCTAAGTTTTTAAAAATCTTCGATTTCGGAAGATAAGGTAAAAGACATGCTGGAGCTTGTCATCTGACCAATCGGAGGTTCGGTACGCACAACGATCCCCCTCCTAGCTTCACAGGCCAATCAGAATGCGCCACCGCTTGGCTTTAGTGTATATAAAGCCGTGCCGTGCATGGCTCTTGCTCCAGTCGCCTCGCGCTGCTCGACGGGTCCGCATCTCTCTCCCCACCCTACGTGAAATGAATCAGCGATGGATTCAACTTACAACTCGATGCCACGACGCCTCGAGATAAAAATCGGCCCTTTTCATAGCCATCAAAATTCTTCAACGTAATACAACTGTTCGCAGATAAAAATGGATGTTCTTAGGTATTTCAAATTTATGTTTTTTTTCAGCACATTCAGAGCAGCGATGACGACTTTACGGATTTTGTGGATCGACGCAATCGAATGTCATAAAATGCAATGGCTCTTTTTAGTGCCAAAAATTATTTTGTACTTAGGAAAACTCCATGCTCGATGAAAGATTAAAAAAAAAGAAATTTCGAGACGACCACGATATGCTGCGAGAATTATTTTTTGCTCGCACTCTCTTCCACTTGGCGCGAGGTATCGAACATTTTTAGAGAAAAATTTGATCCCCGAGTTATTGAAAATTTTGCAAATCGACTCGATGAAAACGAGAAAGAAAAAATAAACAGTTCTTTTCAGGGCTACTAATTTTTTTCAACGTTTGAACATTCTTGTTTGCAATATAATTAATAATCATGCCATCATGCATTTTTACCTGAAAAATAATCAGGGAAAAACAAATTTCTTTTTTTATCATGCAAGTAAATCTACGTATCAAAAACGTATTGTAATTTATTGCATATAAATCTTCGTTACTTTACGTCTAATAAAACTAAAAGTTTCGCAAAATACGCCAAAAAGTCGCTCGATTGGCGGAAGAAAGCAAAATTTTGTCGCAAAAATATTCCAAGTTCTGGATAGCGACACGGGAGTCTCCCTCCATGGTACACGCTCCAGCACGAACACGAGATATCGAAAATATTCTAAGTCCCATGAAGTCTTTCGATTGGCTCGTGAAAAAATTGTGGGGACTGAATACGGCTGATCGAAAACAGCCTAAGCAGTGGTGCTTTTCCATTGTGGAAAGCCACGACTATCGAAAGAATCTTGATTCGCAACCCGTTTTTCAAATGCCTCGTTGAGATGAACCAGGGATCGGAAAAATATGAAAAAAATACGACTGCATTCGTTGAAATGTCCTTTTTAATGAGGCGTAATTGAAAAAAATGTTTGTTGAGTTTTTCGATGTGAAAAATGCCCGCGAATAAAAATGCGTTCTGGCGAGACACGTGAATTTTCATTTCAGGGACAATTTTTCTCAGGTTTTTTTTCACAGGGTCACGGAGTACTCAAAAAAAATGATTTTCGAAAAAAAATAAACCCTATTGGACGAACCCTTCTCTCATTATGCGCAACATACCATTTCACCCTTTTGGGACCACCCCTCCCTCGGGGGGTGGGGGATTCGATTCTAATGCAATTTTTTTTATCTCCGAGTAATAACCTTTCGTTTGATACCACACAGAGCTTTGGGGCACTTGCAACCCTAAAATCCCGACACTCGCGGGAGGACCGATTTTGCACTCCCCCATCTTTTCGCCTCCAACGCCCGCAATTATTGACCGATCGTGACGAACGTGGTCGCAATCGAAAGCTGATGAAATTTCCGATCTACCATATGTTAAGGTTTTTCTAAATTCGATTTTTTTTTGCAAAAATATAGGCTCTCAAAAAATCCCACTTCAATTGGACATGACTGTAAGTATACAAATACAAAAAAACAGACGAAAAAAAAAGTCAAATACCGAGGATCGATCTCGGTACCTTGGCTACACTAATCGAGCGCCTTACCAAATTTACCACGGGACCGTTGAAATATCTGGATAGGTTTTTTATATTAGACTTGTAGTCGCACGTTTGAGGTATAAGAGGATGTGAAAATTGATTAGCTGATACATCAGTTCGAGACAGATAGCTGAAATTTTTGAATAAGTCTTTCTCGAAGATCAGCAACATATAGGGCTAAATGAAAGTCTTAGCCTCTGCATCAGTATATTACGCAGGGCCTATGAATCTTTGTTTTTTTTAAATTCTTTAACATTTACGAGAAAGACTTGTTCGAAAAGTTGTCGGTAAAACAGATCTTTTACTTCCTCTTACATGGATTCAGCTTGTTTGGTTGGTTTATTGCTTAATTTTATTCAACAGTAATTCATTCGAACAAAGTGTTTTCTCTCAATTCGAAAAAAAAAGTTCTGGCATTTTTTCATTGGGACAGGCTTGAATGAATCAATGTGTTGTTGTAACAATGAAAGATTATTTTCATGAATAAATATGAAAGTACAACATATGAGGACGATTCGAATCGTCGTTGGGAACAGCCTAGTGTAGCTCAGTGGTCAGAGCAACCGACTGGTAATCCGAGGGTCCCGAGTTCGAATCCACGCCAGAGCACCAAATTTTCTTCGGTGGAAAAAAAAATTCCGCAACGAAAGGTAAGAATTGAAACAAAATAATATGTTAACATCGTTTAAATAATTGTTAATAAATAAATTCTTGTAGTTACAGCACGGTCCCGATTCTCGACTACCACTTGGAAGAAAAACTACTACGCTTGCCGCGGTACTGGAATAATGATTAAATATAGTACTACGACAACCGAATATTTGTTTCTGTGGAATTAATCTTTTGCTATAAAAACTGTATAATCGTTTGGAACAAACGAATATTTAATTGAAATAACCCTACAAATAATCTTAACAATTAGACATTTCTCAAATCAACAAAAGTTTATTATATCTCAAACAAAAATCTATTTGTGTGGACCGAATATACATTTCACATAGTTGAATTTATAATTGGAGTAACAGTATATTTTTTTGATTTAATCAAATTCGAAGTTTTTTGGAATAAACATGATTTTCATATGACTGAAAAATACTTTGTTGCGAATAAATATGGTTTTAAAGTAGACAAATGTTCAGTTCAATTGATCGTATAAAAGCAATTGGACTAATCGTATATCGGTTTCAGGGACAAGCATTTACGATTTATTTAACTTTCCGTTTAATCTGTCTAACTGTACCGACGTTTCAACTAAAAAAATTTTTATTTGACTCAATTAAAAAAACTATTTATTTGATTAATTATGAGCTTCCGTCAAATATAAAATGTATCGCAGTAACATTCCATACACTCTGTATGAATAAGTCGAGAAGTGATTTGAGTACATATATGATTACACAGATTCCATAAACAATTTGTCCAAATAAATCTTCGTTTCAGGGGCACAAATCTACGATTTATTTAACTTTCCGTTTAATCTGTCTAACTGTACCGACGTTTCAACTAACAAAATTTTTATTTGACTTAATTAAAAAAACAATTTATTCATTTAATTATGAGCTTCCGTCAAATATAAACTGTATCACTGCAACATTCCATACACTCTGTATGAATAAGTTGAGAAGTGATTCAAGTACATATATGATTACACAGATTCCATAAACAATTTGTCTAAATGAATCTTCGTTTCAGGAGCACAAATCTACGATTTATTTAACGTCCCGTTTAATCTGACTAACAGTACCGACGCTTTAACTAACAGAATTTTTATTTAACTTAATTAAAAAAACAATTTCATCGATTAATTATGATCTTCCGTTAAATATAAAATATATCGCGGTAACATTCCATTCACTCTGTATGAATAAGTCGAGAAGCGATTCAAGTACATATATGATTACACAGATTCCATAAACAATTTGTCTAAATAAATCTTCGTTTCAGGGGCACAAATCTACGATTCATTTAACTTCCCGCATAATCTGTCTAACTGTACCGACGTTTTAACTAACAGAATTTTTATTTGACTTTATTAAAAAAAACAATTTATTCGATTAATTATGAGCTTCTGTCAAACATAAAGTGTATCGCAGTAACATTCCATATATTCGGTATGAATAAGTCGAGAAGTAATTCAAGTACATATATGATTACACAGATTCCATAAACAATTCGTCCAAATAAATCTTCATTTTGCACAATTCATTTTATGTTTGACTTGAATCTCGAATTATTCTTATCAAGATGTTCTACTATTTTTTCAAAGAAAACTCATATTACGGCAAACGAGAGAAAGATACGAAGAACACCATATAATTGCAGAACGAAAAAATATATTGTTGACTTGAATAAATTTTTTCAAAATTATATACTGTTCCATCGATCAAATATTTCCTTGGCACTATCGAATGACAGATTCTATTGAATCAATGCCAAATTCAATTGTTTCAATTAAATTTTTTTCTCAGTGTATGTGGCGCATATTTGTGTGGTTCTTATACTGACACTCATCAAAGCGTGTCGAGTTCAAAGCTTTATATATATGGGGCGTTTCACACCAAACCGGACACCATTTAGCTTTTGCATCTCCGATTTTTTTCAAAATTTTTTATGTTTCAGTATTGGTTGAAAGAGGTCTTCACGATTTTTTTCAATTTTTTTTGTCGAGCCGTTTTCAAGATATCGATTTTTCAAAAATTAGGCAACTTTTTTTTTCAAACGCCCATAACTTTGCGAAAAATGGGCCAAACGGGACGTTTTTTTTCGGAATTTTTTTTTCAAACGTACTTTTGATAAAAAAATATCGAAAACAAATTTCAAACCGTATTTCTATGCGATTTTCAAGTTTTAAAAATAAATTGTTGATTTAGAAAAAACACGTACTGATCAATTTTCTTAAATTTTTTTTGTAAAAAACTGTCATCCTTTCCACCATTTTTAAGCCTAACGAGATGATGGGTAATCGATTTTTTTCGATTTTTAATTTAGCACCATTTATAGCTTTTGTAGCTCCGATTTTTTTCAAATTTTTCCATGTTTTAGTATTGGTTGAAAGAGGCCTCTATGATTTTTGTCGATTTTTTTTGTCGATCCGTTTTCAAGATATAAATTGAATATGGAAATTGAAAAATCGAAAAAAAAATAGATCCCATCGTTATCCCATTACCTACTTAGGCATAAAAGTTGTGAAATAAGTGACAGTTTTTAAGAAAATCGAGCCGTACGTATTTTTTGTAAATCAACAATTAAAATTTAAAACTCAAAAATCTTATGGAAATACAGTTTGAAATTTTTTTTTAAATATTCTTTATAAAAAGTACGTTCAAAAACAAAATTTTGAAAAAAAAAACGTCCTATTCGGCTGAAGTTATAAACGTTTACAACAAAAAACATATTTTTTCAAATATCATCATCTTGAAAACGGAACGACACCAAAAATTGAAAAAAATCATTGAGGCCCCTTTCAACCAATACTAAAATAAAAACTTTTGAAAAAAATTGGAGATACAAAAGCTAAATGGTGCTAAATTTAAATTCGAAAAAAAAGTAGATCCCATCGTTTACCTATTATCTCGTTAGGCTTGAAAGTTGTGGAATGGATGACAGTTTTTTACGAAAATTGTTTAAGAAAATCGATCAGTACGTGTTTTTTGTAAATCAACAATTCATTTTTAAAACTTGAAAATCTCATAGAAATACGGTTTGAAATTTGTTTTCGATATTTTTTATCAAAAGTAGGTTTGAAAACAAAAATTTGGAAAAAAAGACCCATTCGGCCCATTTTTCGCAAAGTTATAGGTGTTAGAAAAAAAATTAGCCTAATTTTTGAAAAATCGATATCTTGAGAACGGCTCGACAAAAAAAAATTGGAAAAAATCATGAAGACCTCTTTCAACCAATACTCAAACAAAAGCATAGCTAAATATTAAATTTTCTTATAAACAGTACTGTAAAATGATTCCATCACTCACATGATGCGGATGAATATATTTTACATGTTTTGATATAGATCGCAAATGTTTGATGATAGATCGATTGATACTGTAAAAAAATCGCATATTGGTATCATATCCATGAATAGAATATATATAGAGTATTTCAAACTGATTCAACCTGGGTCTGACCCTTAACCTCTCCGATTTTGTCCGCAATCTTTTATGGGTTTGGTGTACCTCTGAAAAGCACTCAGGATTTTTTAAATATTTTTTTGGAGAGATGAATTTTGACTGGCTAAGTTTTGGAAGATTTTTTAAAGATTTTTTTGGAGAGATGAATTTTGAATGATTAAGTTTTTTTTCGAAAAAGCTTTTTATTGATATGTAGTGTTACGTCTCAGCCGGCTAGCTTTTCATCTCGGTCAAGAAGAGATAAAACCCTTCCTTTACACGTTTTTCGAAAGAGCAGCGTTCTGATGGACAAGTGGCCTTTTCGAGCCTAACCTTGCGGAAAATTGCTCAGGACGGCCGTGAGAGTGTATTTTATTGAGCTCGGTGTCTTAAATAACGGATTGTAACTGAAGCGTTGGAATATGGCGACAACACAACAAAAAAAAATAATATGTTGAAAAGTTGCATAGTCGAAAATTATAAAGGTCGCGTATGAACAGGGATCTCGATTAAACCGCTGCTGCAACTCCTCCGGATTGAACAGGGTGATTTCTCTCAGCCGGGGAGAATTTTACACGCGAAACGATTTTAATGGGAATGGATTTCTTTTGATTTTCGAAATAAAATAAACATGTTAAGCGACCAGAAAGACCAAACTAAAAATCATAAATAGAGCCGCAATTCGAAGCTCAATTATAGGGTACATAATGGAGGGATTTTTCCTTTTTATAACAGAACCATTTTTCGGGCAAGAATCGTTTCTCTGGAAATTACCAAGAGCTGATCACCGACAAAGATTTACTTTTCTTCAAACGTTTGAAATTATTAAAAAGGGCCAAAAAAATATTCATTTAAAATTATTTGAAGTGGAAGATTATTCAAGTAGAATTTATTCAAAGCGGAAAAATATTCCTCCGCAGCCAACCCAAAACCATCCACGAGCGAAAATTATCCTCCTACAGATAATCATCTTTTAGAAGATAAAATCAGGAATATTTGAGGAGGTTTTCGGATTGAGTAGTATTTGTGTTGTCCTGAGAGGTTTCACATCAGCAGCCGCTGGCCGGTATGGTAGCCGGTACCAACAACTGTGTGTTCCGGGTCCCAGAGCTTGTGTGTAATCCTAGGGAATCACCTTCGTGGTTAGTCACTGACTGGCAAGGTTGCCTGGGTCAGCCGATCTAACCCGTCAGAACCTTCGGATTTGTTCGTGTGTGATTTTTGTGTAACCTTCGGGGCCTTTTGATATCAGCTACTGGCCGGTATGGTAGCCTGTACCAACAACTGATTCGCCGGGGGCCGACGGTTTGTAATGTAGAACGGAATTGATTCTTGGAATTGAATTTAAATGACGGAAGAAAATAAAGGAAAAATCTGAACTAAACAAGGGTAATTGTCTCGATAGCGTTCGGTTGCGAGGCTCCGGAATACAATAACCTTCCGGAAATAAAATCAATTTCCGAAAGTGGATATTTAAAATGAATCATTTTTCAAAAGTTATTAAAACTTAAACAAAATTAATTTTCGGAAATGAATACTTTGGAGTGAAATTATTTCTCAAAGTTTTGAAAAAAACTAATTTTCAGGAATGAATATTTAAAACCAAATTATTTTTCAAATTATTATTGTTCAGAAACAAAGTTAATTCTATAAAATGAAATTATTTTCCAAGTTAGTAAAATTTAGAAATAAAATTAATTTTTCGGTAATGAATATTTAAAATGAAATTATTTCCCAAGTTAATAAAATTGAGAAATAAAATCAATTTTTCGGAAAGGAATATTTAAGATGAAATTATTTTTCAAGTTATTAAAATTTAGAAATGAAGTTGATTTTTCGGAAAGGAATATTTAAGATGAAATTATTTTTCAAGTTATTAAAATTTAGAAATGAAGTTGATTTTTCGGAAAGGAATATTTAAGATGACATTATTTTTCAAGTTAGTAAAATTTAGAAATAAAGTTGATTTTTCGGAAATGAATATCTAAAATGAAATTAATTTTCAAAATTATTTAAAATTTGAAATAAATTTATTTTCAGAAATGATGGGAATTTAAAAACAAAATTAATTTTTGAAAATAAGAATTTGAAATGAAACTGTTTTTCAGAAATCATTAATATTCAAAAACAAAATTAATTTCCGAAAATAAGAATTTGAAATGAAATTCAGAAATTCCTAAAACCTAAAATTCACCCTTCGGAAATGTCTTTCGAAAACATTTAGGATTAAAAGTTAATCTCTCGGGAACAGAAACGAAGTTAGCTGTTTCCTTCCAGGAAGAATTCAAATTTGAAACGCATTATTCCTCATAGAAATGAAATTTTTGAGACAAGATTATTTTTAGAAATATTTAAATTTGAAGCAAAATTATTTTTCATGGAAATCCCTTGAAAACGATTAAAATTCAAAATTTAGTTTTCAAAAATCGAAATGATATAATATTCGGAAAGGAATATTTAAGATGAAATTATTTTTCAAGTTATTAAAATTTAGAAATGAAGTTGATTTTTTGGAAAGGAATATTTAAGATGACATTATTTTTCAAGTTAGTAAAATTTAGAAATAAAGTTGATTTTTCGGAAATGAATATCTAAAATGAAATTAATTTTCAAAATTATTTAAAATTTGGAATAAATTTATTTTCAGAAATGATGGGAATTTAAAAACAAAATTAATTTTTGAAAATAAGAATTTGAAATGAAACTGTTTTTCAGAAATCATTAATATTCAAAAACAAAATTAATTTCCGAAAATAAGTATTTGAAATAAAATTAATTTTCAGAAATGATGGGAATTTAAAAACAAAATTAATTTTTGAAAATAAGAATTTGAAATGAAACTATCTTTCAGAAATTATTAATATTTAAAACAAAATTGATTTCCGAAAATAAGTATTTGAATTAAAATTAATTTTCAGAAATGATGGGAATTTAAAAACAAAATTAATTTTTGAAAATAAGAATTTGAAATGAAATTCAGAAATTCCTAAAACCTAAAATTCACCCTTCGGAAATGTCTTTCGAAAACATTTAGGATTAAAAGTTAATCTCTCGGGAACAGAAACGAAGTTAGCTGTTTCCTTCCAGGAAGAATTCAAATTTGAAACGCATTATTCCTCATAGAAATGAAATTTTTGAGACAAGATTATTTTTAGAAATATTTAAATTTGAAGCAAAATTATTTTTCATGGAAATCCCTTGAAAACGATTAAAATTCAAAATTTAGTTTTCAAAAATCGAAATGATATAATTGAAATTTGAGAAATTATTTTTCGGCGATTTTCTCCAGAAATACCCTAAGTTCATGATTTATTTTCAGAGATAGAATTTAAAATAAAATTATTTTTCAGGTCTAACAGAAATCGGAAGCAAAATCATTTTCCTGAAATCGGGGGAACAGAGAGAAGACTTAATTTATTCATAGCTCGCTAGATTCGTCTCATGGGAAGTGAACGCGAGATTGGGAGGATTTATCCCTAATGATCAAATAGGTCATGATGAAAATCACAATAGCGAGTACGGCAATGACTGCGATCCCTAACCACGCTGTTAATTCTTCCGGGTTGATCATTCTGAGGTAAACGTTAAATAATTGAAGGGGAGAACAATTTCAGAATGAACCGTAACTTTTTCCGCAAGAACCTTCCATCAGCAGAGTCATTGGGCCTATCAATAGGGTACATAAAATGAGAAGGAAAACAACACAGAAATTACAATTTTCAATTAAGAAGATAGTCATGAAAATTATTTAAATTTTAGAACAAAATTAATTTCAAAAGTGAACATCTAAAATGAGGTTATTTTCCAAAAGTTATTAAAGTCCGGAAACAAAATCAATTTCCGAAAGTAGATTTTTAAAATGAATCATTTTTCAAAAGTTATTACAACTTAAACAAAATTAATTTTTGAAAATGAATATTTTAGCGTGAAATTATTTCTCAGTTTTGGAACAAAACTAATTTTCAGGAATGAATATTTAAAACAAAATTATTTTTCAAATTATTAAAATTTAGAAATAAAATTAATTTTTTTTCGGAAATGAATATTTGAAATGAAATTATTTTCCAAAATTATTAAAATTTGAAGGAAAATTATTTCCTTGAAATCAGAGGTACAGGAGGAAAATTTAGTTTATTCATAACTTGCTAGTTTTTCCGAGAAAAATGTCGCAAAAATTCGGTGAGGGAAATCGGTCAACCCACCGGGAGAGATCCTCGCGGGACGTCGAGATCATGTTCCCCTGGATTGCGAAATTCTCATGCGAAAGACGATTTTTCTAATTTTCTCCTTTCTTACCTGGTGTTGTTCTCTTTGAGGGGTGAGAAATGGCAGACGGGCTGCAATGACGATGAATCGAAAGACGTCGATGAGTCCGGTGACAAGAGGTTGAGCGACGGAGGTGAAGCCAGGAATCAGAGCTCAAACAACGGGGATGAATCCCGAGAAATCCGATGAATCCGACGATGAAAACGAATCCCAAAACGATGAAACGCAGGATAGCTCGATGCGACGAAGGGAAAGGCGATTTGAAGATACTAAACAGGCACTGTTTACGATATTTTGGTTGCCTATATTTTTCACAGCTCAACACAAGGATTCACAGATCTATTTCTCTTTTTTTTTTCCACACAATTCACTCGATGATCCCGCACAATATTTATGATCACGTCAATAGAAAAGTTAGAAATAAAAAAAATGTTTGAAATTATTATTGTCAGAGTTACGCATAAAGATTTGACGGAAAGAAAGAAATATAGTCGAAGGAAAAAAAAAATGCTTCAACAATTACGCTGAATAAAACCACACTCAAAATCTCGACAAAACTTTTCCAGAACTGAATGTTTAAAGAATATTGAGACGAGTGTCGTGGAATACTTAAAGCGCGCAAAGTCCGAAGATGATTAAGGGTCCGTGTGCTTCTTGACACGCGTTTTTATAATCAGGACCCGCTTAGCTTCGGGAAGGGGTAATTCGTCCCTTGTCTCCAAGACGTTCACGCCTTGGTTCTCCCCTCCACCTCGCTGGTCATCCTAGTTTTTACAATAATTAAACTATAATTAAACTTAATTTTTTATACCGAATTACTTTCATTCTTCCATACTTTTATAATTCGCATGTTGGAGGACAATTTTCAATTTTTAATTTTCAATTTTTATGTAAATTTTCGCGCGTACAGGGAGTCGAGGGGTCTCTTTTCCGCTCTCCCTCTCTCTTACTCCCGCCCTCGCTTGGGCTCTCGCCGCGCTCTAGGCACCGTCACGGAGGCTCTGACCATCCCTCTCTTCTCCTTTGCTCTCGCACGCGCGCTCGGACTCTCTCACTCATCGATACTTCCAATTGGCTTAATTTTCGGCTATGACTCTCTCACTCTCTTTCCTATGACAAATTCATATTTCTTTCTCTTTCTTTGCTCCACTGCTCTGCATTTCCTCTTTTCCCTTCGACTCCTCGCATCGTTTGCTTGCGAGAGAGGGAGTCTCTAAATTAATAAATTTTACTTTTAGTTAAATGAATTATTTTTTTATTTTTTGATGATTCCAATAATTTCTTTCAATAAACTGTTTTATAATTTCCAAAAAATTCGATGATTGTACAATCTCAAAATTGTAAATTTTTCCTTATTTATTGAACTGATCTTCTATGGAGGGAGAAAAAAAATGCGCTGATAAAATTATTATAATGAATATTTTAACATTTCAGTTACTTCTGTCAATAAAGATTAAAGGGTCCAAAGATTCAATTGACAAATTATTAGAAAAGATACAAAAATTCCTATTTGAATTGTATCATTCAAAATAAGAATTTTGTCATTTTAATTAAAACCCTTTGTTTGAATTTTCCTACTTGAAATCATCATTTTGAAATAAAATCTGTATTATTGGAATTTCCTGATTTTTTAATAAAATTTTTATGTGAATTCTATCATTTGAAATAAATAAATTTTTGTATTAGCCTGGAACAAATCATTCATACATGCATTCATAATTAATAATAATTCGCTCGTATTCTTTGAGGCGAAATTTCTCCTGAGATTTTTAATTTGTCTTTTCATACAAAAAAAAAAAAGAAATGCTTTTGAATATTACTTGTGCCCATATATGGCGTGTATCCTCTGTAGCAGCCCGTTGTGCGAGAGAGAACGACGCGATTCAAGGCGGCAGCGGGCCTCGTGTCGTCCTCGGGGCGCGAGGAGATTTCCTCGGACTCTTGGACAAACACTCACGCCTGCCTCGCTAATTTTCTCTCACGCGGACTTATTTTTCTTTGAGGGTTGATAAATATAATTACCCCCAGATGTTTAATATATTCGATATGTTCCTCTGCTTGAAAATCTCAACTATAAACGTTGGAAATAAATAGATTTCGGGTTGCACTGAAGTGCTCTCTATCTCCAAGCGATTTCCTTTCTCTTTCCCCGCAGGGTGACTAATTCTCGAAGAGCCACGTGTGCTCTTTTCACGACGCAGTGGTGTTCTTTTCTTTCGTCATTTTTTTTCCGCATGTTCCTTTCCCTTTTTTTTCTTCTACCCTAATAAATCATCGCAAAACCCTACCATCTTGAAACTTTCAAGCAGCGAAATTCAATATTCTCAAGAGGAATTTTTCCTCTGCGCTTTTTATGTTTGTGTTTTTTTTTCCAAAAAAAAAATAAATCTATTTTCTGATTCGACCGACCTGACCCAGGCAATAATTTCCATTCTTGAATTTAGACTTGACTTGACTTTATTGTCCTATTTTTCGGACTTTCGGGATTTCAAAATTATTTCGTTACTAAAAATGAAAGGGAAGAACCACTGATCGTACGTATTAATATCATTACTCTACGTATCATTTATGATGGCGTCGGTGTGGACACACGCTAGTGTACGTGAGTATCTCGAATTTAGTGTGTGTGCCACGCGCTTTCAAATATTTTAATGCCCGCGTCGCTTGGCCCGACAGAGGCCCTATCGCTATTTTCTCGGAGTCCGTATCTCCGCGGATGTTTAATATATTTGATATACCATCTTTTCTTTCGGCATTATAATTACTTCGCTCGAAATTCTCCTCGATGGTATGCGTTGATGCGTGAGGCGTCAACGCTGTCGCTATGGCCTGCAATTCGAGAATTGGTGGGAATATGACCACCGTAAGGATAGATCCTCGCCTCGACCGTGTTTCCCTCTCATGCGCATTTTTCCTTGAGAATTACCCAATATAGGTAAACCCGCGGACGATGAGAAATCCCGAAAGTCGCGGGACGTAACAGTAGAATGAAACCCCTGACCACTTTTGCCTAGTGCTTGCAATTTTCCATGTAAGAAAAGGGATTTTAGTGATTTTTCTCAGATTTTTATTTTTGGGCTAAAGGTAATTTGTTTATAAAATTAGAATTTGGTAAACAAATTACTTTTAACCCAAATTTGAAAATCTGAAAAATATCACACGAACCCCGTATTTTATATTGAAAATTTCAAGCATTTAGCCAAAGTCGGCAAGTATTTCGTTCTGGTTATAACGAAGCTTTTTCGAAAAGAAAAATTAAAAAAAAAAAAAAAAAAAATAGATGGTTGAACGTGAATTGAGTGGACCATCATCCATACATTTTTGTATGAATTAACATCATAAAAAAATATTGTATTGAGGGCCCACTCAATTCAGGTTTCTCATTCCATTTAAAAATAAAAGAATGTGAAAAAGCTTGTTATAGACGGAAGGAAACCCGTGCCCACTTTTGCTAAACGTTTGAAATTTTCTATATGAAAAACAGCATTTTTGTGATTTTTTGCAGATTTTTAAATTTGGGCTAAAGGTAATTTGTGAGCAAAAGTAGGGAAGGGTATCGTTCCGTCTATAACAAGCTTTGAAAAAAAAAATTAACCATATTTAAGTCAAATTGCTTCAAAAAAATGTGAAAAAATCCCTGATTGCTTTTCAGAGGTACTACAAAACCATAAAAAATCGCGGACGAAATCGGAGAGGTGAAGAGTCAGACTCAGGTCGAATCGGTGTGGAATGCCTCGAATACAACTGTTATATTTAGATTCTTAGAGACTTGGAGGGTACGATCGTGTAGTACAAATCGTGTGCGTGCGTGCGTGTGTGCGCATGCGTGCGTATGGTCGAAGCTTCGATACTCCGTAAGCAGATTAAAAAAGGGAATTTTTAATGCTTACAAGGAGTGTTTCCGTTCAATATTAATTTTTCGGTATTCATGATGTAACTTTTACCTTTTTTTTTATTTCCAGTACCGCAGGGTACTTTCGGGAATTGTTTGGCCACGAACCCCGTGCATATTGTATTTTTTATACGAAATCTTTTTCTTCTTACACTCGTGATGCTTATCATCTGAGGTGTCCATTTTCGTACCAGATTTTAAGTAAAACGATTTTTTATTGAAAAAAAACTTTTTGCCAAAGGCCGTTAATATAACACGAAAATAATGTTTGCGCCGCACCGGAAGGGAACTGCTACACTTTTTCTTTCGTATTACAATGATATTTTATGTATCGTCTAGGGCCAGATATAATAATAAGCGTGAAGTTTGCCGCCCTCGCTTCGCTCGTGCGGCAACCACGCGAGACAAAAGACGCTCTGGCCCGTGTGTTGCACACGATATCAAGAGTCGCGGTAGCGACTTTACCATTTCCGACTTTACCGACATGTCGAGAGTCGCACCAAGATTCTCTTACGCCAACAACCCTGCTTAAACATAGGAGTATATCTATAGCGAAAAATTAATTTTTCCTGATAACTCATTAAATAGAGTTTTTCAGAAAATTTGAGATGATACGTTAAATCCACAGATTTTTTCTCTTTCGATTGGTACCTGAAAGACAGCTGTAGCTGGTCGCGTATGGGCGATACGTATTTTTATAGGTCAATTTTTCTCAATGAATTTTCCGTTTTCGTCGCATATTTTTCCTCCTATAACTTCGGCCTATATTTTTCGGCCCATATTTTTCGGTCCATATTTTTCAGCCAAAATTTTTCGCACACACCATGAAGTTGGTTATAAAATATCACGTGGTCCGTTTTCAGATGTTAGGCGAGTGCAACAGAGATAGCACTATAGAGAAGGTCTTAAGCGCGTGACGCGGTCACAGGCGCGTAAAGGCGTAAGCGTCCAAGACGAATACAGCCTATGTTGGTGCCGGTGCTACGAGATATAACCTCGAAAAATTAGAAATTCTCTTAAAAGTATATTTAAAAATAAAAACAACAAAAATGACATGTGTTTTCAATTAGAATTCAAAAAGAATATTTAGTTTGTATAGCAAAAATTGGTATAGTGATTTGTGCTGCCGGAATATGATAATTTTGAATTTATTGTGGTCCGTCACAAACATTTATTTAGAATATATTCTGATCTGTCGGAAAAATTTAATATCATTAAATTTAATTCAATCCTTAATATCCTTCATATCGATCTTCGTTTTTATAGTGCCCAGGGAACAAAATTGTTCTCTGTGCACTGGTAAAAATTCCATCCGAAATGAGGTTTATAACTTTCTTTCTCATCCATGGAAGATTTTGTATTCAGAATGTATCCAGAATCGAAATCGTCGCGTTAGTTGAAGAAAAAAAGTTGTGAAGCTCAATAGTAATACTATTTGTCCACTGCACAATGTTCAATGCGCATTTTGTTCTCTGCGTGATGGACAAGATTCTATTTATAATGAGGCTTATGATTTTTTTACTGATCATTGGTAGATTTTGTATGCAGAATCTAATTTGTGGTATTTGTTAAAGAAAAAAAGTTATGAACCTCAGTATTAATAGCATTTATGATTTTTTAACTGATCGATGGAATTTTTTGTATCCAAAATATAATTTGTGTAGTTCGGTATCCTGGAGTTGGATCATGAACCTTAGTGTAAATACTATAAATAGCATTTTGTTCACTGTACAATGAAGGAAGTTCGAACTATATTGAGGTTTATGATTCTTTCTCTCATCGATGGATGATTTGTTTTATGAATTGTCAATTACATAAAAATAATATAATTACATGAAATTATAAATAATATTAAATTATATAATGAGATGAAATTATGAATTATGTACAGTTGCAAAAACCGAATGGAAATACTTTGCAAAAAGTGGACAAATCACCCCCAAAAACACCAAAAATGGTGTACACAAACTGGAGACAAGTACATTTATAAGCGTATCCGTAGTTTAGTCTACCTTTGTCTACCTACAAAAAATTATGAAATCAATAGACTTTAACCCTGAATACATATTGCCAAGCACATGTAGTATCCTTATTCGACTTTTACTTACAAGTATTACAGAATGCGGAAGCGAAATTTATAAACTATGAAAATATCTTTACATTTAAAAATAAAAAAATAAATTCATTACTAAAAATAAATAATAAATCGATGAAACAAAATTGATCACAAAAATACAAAGTACTTGGCGAGTTTTTTCACCTGAAGCAACTTTAACTGTACTCATCAAGTACTTGGTATTTTTGTGATCAATTTTGTTTCATCGATGAATTATTTATTTTTAGTAATGAATTTATTTTTTTATTTTCAAATGTGAAGATATTTTCATATTTTATAAATTTTGCTTCCGCATACTGGAATACTTGTAAGTAAAAGTCGAATTAGGATACTACATGTGCTTGGCAAAATGTATTCAGGGTTAAAGTCTATTGATTTCACAACTTTTTGTAGGTAGACCAAGGTAGACTAAACTACGGATACGCTTATAAATGTACTTGTCTCCAGTTTTTGTACACCATTTTCGGTGTTTTTGGGGTTTTTTTCCGCATGAATTTTCGTGTTTTTGCCGTATGTGTGGATAGCCAAAAAGTGGCCATGGTTACCATGGTTACCGCGCTTACGAAACGCTGTTATTTTCACTATGCGTGCAGGTGTCATCAACGTGTCGTCAATCGGAAAAAAACTAAGGTGAGTTTGAAGAAACTCTTATTTTCACGTCTATCGGAAAATGGTCGTATGGAGATATCAATGGCTAAGCACACAAGGATCCTTTCTCATTGAAAGTCCGATATCTCGGCGAAAACTGGTCGCATCGAAGTCTCAAAAAAAAACAAATTGAAGCTTAATAAACAAGCTATCCGGTCCATGCAATGATTTAGCTGGAAAACAATTCCAAGTAACTGCAACCAAAAAAATAGTAATAAAATTTGCCAAATTTTAGTTTCTCACCACTCTTTAGAATTGCGTGAAACCTGCAGCTTCGAAATTTTTTTTGCTGAAAGATCTAAAAACTAGAAACGTGAAGCTTCAAAATGCATTTTCCAGACCTAGATACGATCATTTTTCACTGAGATACAGCATTGTTAAAAATCACTAAAAATTTAGGAAATTTTTTTGATCCCTCAATTTTTTCCAGTAATGTATGAATATTTTGTTGCCATGTTGTTTATTTTTCTGCTATTAAGTATACGATAAATTCATTTTGATCTCGATCCATAGCATGCCGAAAAACAGCTGGCGTTAGTGAGATGGATCGGTGGAGAAGATGACAAAAACTATAGCGCGGGGATACCTATTGGGTGGATAAAATCATTGAATTATAAACAATTCATACCAGAAACCGACTCAAACGACGATTCATACGTGATTGAATGGCATACGCCTACAAAGGAGCCCTTGGGGGGATGGGATTGTTTCGACGGTGTAATCATCGAAGTTTCTGGAATGTTATAGAACAAATAATTATACGTATACTTACATTAGCTCATTTTAATTAGCTTAACGATCTCCGAGCGTGTCCATTTATTTTTTCTCTTTTTTTCTCGAAAGCGGCAGCTAATCGGAGCGTCGGTAAACTCGCTTAATTATTTTGATATAAGAAATTCGCATTTTTCATAGCCTACTTACTAAAACAATTTGGGCATTGTTATTGTTCAAAAATCTTGTAACCTTTAATATAGTTGCTACTTTTAGATTTTTGTCGTATCGCAAAAGTACAAATTGAGATCGAATAAAATTTTTTGTTGAGAACATATATGTAAATAATATCTATGAGGATGATGTACATTTCCAACAAAAAATTTTCTTTCATCAAAGTTTTGGTACGGCGTGATAGGCGAAGGATCTGAAAAAAGTCATGAATATTGTGAATGCTAAGAACATTTATTTTCAATTACTCAAATTCAATTATAAAAATTAACAACGTTAGTTGTTGATTTGAAATAAAATTGTGGTACATCTGAAATTCCTTGTAATACATCGGAATTTTTCACGAATTTTCCCTCATTTGAATTTTTTTTTCATAAGAGCTAAATCGAAACTCGCGAAATCGTACAAAAATAAACATCAAAATACGTAAAATATTCACGAATATTTCAATAATTGAATTGAATAGGGAATTTCAATAGGGGAGACCGAGGCGGGTTGTGACAGAAGAGAGTTGTGACAAAGCCGATTTCTAGGCCTCTGTGACTGTCAAAAACTGGTAACTTTGCTGATTTATTAATTTGTCAACCCCCTATTAAATGTAATTCGCGCCGTTGGTCCACGGAAATCGGTTGTGTTTTTACGACAGTAGCGTCAAAAAAATGGCCAAAAGTAAGTTTTTGACCAATTTTACGATATCCTATTCCTCGATGGGTATTACGTTAAAGTTATTGCGATATTTTTTCCAATGTGCAGACTCGTCAAGTTTCATGTCATGTTTTTGTTTTTTTTATTTATTTTGTCACGTATTTGACGGTTGAGAATCATTATTCGGAATAAAGCACGATAGGAGAGTTGTGACAAGCTGTCACAACTCTCCTATTTTGATTTTTTCTTGCAATAATGTTTTTGTAGTATGACTTTACATGTTGATTTATTATTTATTTTTTTTAGAATTTGCAAAATTTTCCAGAATTTTCAGAATTTTTCAGCATTTCTCATAATTTTCAGAATTTACAGAATTTTCAGAATTTTTTTGAATTCAGAATTGAAGTTTGTAATGATTTGTAATTAGTGTCAAAATAAAAAGTTTTCGTTAGTTAAAATTGATTTTTTTTCGTTAGAACCATCAAATACGTGGCTGTCACAACTTACCTCAGTATTAGGAGAGTTGTGACATTGGGAGTTGTTTCAGTTTTCATCAATTTTCGCATAGACCCTCATTACTTTTATTAATTTTTACATCCGTTTCACATAGTGCCTAGAACAGGTTATATGGAGATGCAAAGTTCATAGATGTAAGACTTTTTTTTGACTGAGATATGCTCGTTAAAGTAAAAATTGTCACAACCCGCCGAGGGTCTCTCCTACCAGCTTGTTTGGATAATTTTATTTTTGGGTGTTATTTGCAAATGTGTTTCAAGCTTATTATATTTAAATCTTTTTTTATATTTATGTAATTAGATCGTCTCAGTGTCCTAAAACGGCAACTTAAAGTGATTGACGGGCTCGAGTGTCCAAAAAAGATATGGGAAGCACAGAAAACATCGGAGTCGCTAACGAAAGGAAGCACAAACGATAGTGCATGTATCTCCGCAATAAAGAATATATAACATTGTCATTTTTTGAAACAACAGAGTGCAAATTAACATTCAACGAAACTAGTACAAATTCACATTCTACACATTTATGTGCTTACACTTTTTCAATATTATAAATTATTAATGAAGCTGAAGTTAGGAATATACAAAAAACCAAGAGACAAGTGTCTGAAGAAAAAACACGACATGTCAGATGTAAGGAATTGGCTCGAAAACAACGGAGACTCGATCTCGAATCCCAGTCAGAATCAGGCGGTGAGGAATCTGGAGATGTCGAGATTGGAAAAAAATCCAAATTGGTCAGACAAATTGTTAAAGGTACGGTGAGAAATAATATTTCGTTATTTTGGTAGTCTATCCGAAGATACATTCCGAAATTATAAACTCAATGAACCTGTTAATCTGATTGAAATTTTTGTACTTCGTGATAAAATAAAAATCTGGAAAAAATCAGCAACATTTAGCAAACGATAAACAAAAATTATCAATAATAATTTTGCCCAAAAGTTATTAATAATTATTTCGCCCAAAAGTTATTAATAAATGGTTTAAAAAATAATCATTCAAAAAAATTTCGACAAGGTTTTTTTTTTCTTAAACAAGTCGAATGCGTTAAATTTTCTGAATACATATGGGTAATTCCATGTCTAATCGACCAAGGGTTGACCCCTCTCAATTTCGATGAAATTTGGTCAGAAGTTTTCGTTTTCAATAAATCGGATTCTCAAAAGTTATTCAAAATTCAAAATTTTACAATTCTTCGAATTTTTCAAGTTTATTTTTCAAATATCTTGAAAACTATTATAATTACGAAAAATCGTTCTGAATTCGTTTTGAAGGGTATACTTTGGGCTATGATAAAAAAAATATTCCGAAAAAATTTTTTGAAAAACGATGAATTTGGAGAATTTAGAATTTTCAAAATCCAAGCTCCATATTTTATTTTTGGTTTAATTTTGTTTATATAATACCTTGTACGGATCATAAGAGATCCTGAAATTTTCAGAGAGATGTTTTTTTTTCAAAAATATAAATTGTCAAAACCATAGGGAAATAACAATGGGGCAGGAGGGGGGAAAGGGGTTTACCGGAAGAGGGAGGGAATGGGATGAGGAGTAATGGGAAAGGAGTGAAAACTCCCCCTTAAGGTTATGCGAAGACCCTCCGTACTTAGCGTTGAACCTGGGAATTATGTTTGAATTGATTTGTGTTGGCCCTGAAAAGGGCCGGTGGGTTTCGTAATTCGCCTAGTCTCGAGAGAGATCGAGGATTCGAGGTAGGAGATCAAGGCCGTATGATTTTTTTAATCCTCCTCACTCATAGGCCCGAAGAGGTTTTCGAGGAGTTCTTGAGTTCGAGGAGGATATGCTCCCTTTCCAATGGGCGAAGTTTTTTCCGTGGAGAGAGGTGCCACTCAGGCCTGATTTTCTTTCACTGGACTCTCCAATAGAGGGAGAGATTCGCGTGGAAGAGTTACCGGTCGCACCGGGTTTGTGGCGACGCGCCCCGGCGCGAAGGTTTGCCCCGCAGCTGCCACAGGGCGTCGAACTCCGGAGGGTGTTCGGCTTTTTGGCGAGAGCGCGGCGCTGATGGCGAATGGCTCTGGCTGGACCTCTTTGGCTAACTCCTCGTAAAGCTTCTCGAAATCCTCCGCTTCTCCCACCCGCTCCTCCGGTTTAAGAGCCGAAGAGGGGCGTTTCGGGGAAAGTGGTACCTCGGGAAGCCTTCGGTCTCGGTAAGTCGGAGAGGTCATACACCTAGACCCTAACACTTCCCAGAGTTCTACGGCCCTACGGAACCTCGCGGCGTAATTCGCGTCGGGGGTGACGCGAGAAACCCGGGGATTGGTTGTTGAGTCCGGTAGAATAGCCCGAGCCGCGTTGCGTCGTGCTTGGCGGCGATAGTGGGCCGCGTTGTGTTTTTTAGGCATAGGATTACGGAAATGATTTGAACAAATGAGAAATAATGATAAAAAAGGAAAGATGATTTATTTTAAGAAATATGAAATTATATACAGGTAATGTAGGTTTTTTTGCAAAAAGGAACGTGACTGCGCTCCACAGATTCCTAGAAGAGGATTTTAAAACTGTGGATACGGGCTTTCTTCCGCAGAGATCGCCTATATATATGCGACGCCACGTATAGGAGTGGTTTGGTAAAAAGAAAAAATCTCTCTCGAGAAATAAGCTCCTTGCGGAACGCTCACCTGGCGGCAAGAAGATACCTCTCGGCAATCCTAGAGACCTATCGGCTTCTAGATTCCTTTCGGAAACGAGGGATACCAAAGCACTCCTCAGCACGCGTATTTAACTCCTTTCGTTCGTCTATTCGCTTGTGCGATAGCTTGCTCAACTCGCTGGCCCTCTCGCGGCCAGTCTTAGAACTGACGCGCTCGCCATCTCGCGGATTTTCATGGTACTACGTACCCGCGCATCGGTAAGTATGATTTGTTTACAAGTGAAAGTGACAGGTGTGTTTTCACCGTATAACATAACCGCGTTGCGCTCGCGATAACAATAATAAAAATTATTATAATTATGTGGATGTGTTGTGTGTGTGTGTGTGTATCTCTTTTTTTTTTCCGCGTCGCTATTTGTCGCGCTCGCTTTCTTTCTTTTTTTTTCAGGTTCATCGGTGTAAGGCGAAGTCCTTCCGGAGAGGCAATATTTGGCCAACGCAGTGAGGCTGCTACGCAGGCAGTATTCTTTGGTAGGTACTATCTCATAAGTTCAATGGATACTAATATATATTCATTTATATTAAATATTAATAAATTTCTCTGTTTTCAGGTACTGCGGCTCAGTCGAAGCCTCAACGGAGAGGAGATTTTCCCCTGCGGCGTAGGCCAAAATGCCAGCGGAGTGATTTTTGGGCCAACGGGGTAAGTTTTTATATCTTTTCTAATGTATTATGTGAAAGCCTTAACATACTAATTTTATATTCTTTCTCTTTTGTTTCAGATAAAATAAGAATAAAAATAAAAAAGAAATGTTGAGGCATTACGACCCGACGGGTCACAACAATTGCCCCCTGGCTCGACTTTTCTTTTTTTTTTTTTTTAATAAAAATGATTCTTGATTCCTACGCTCGCCTTTTTTTTTTCTTTTCTTTTTACAGGGCGTGGGAGGGCTTGGGCGCGGTCGTAGATCGTAGCGATGGTTGTTGCCTCGTTGACTAGTCGATCTCGTTGCACTTCTCGAACTCATCGAACTCGTCGAACTCATCGAACTCGTGCGTTGTCTCTGCGGGCTTGGAGACCTGCCCCCCTGGCGAGGCCTCCCCTTGCTCTTCACGAGCATCTGCTGGGCTGATGACTGCGATGGGTTTCTCTCCATGGTTTGGAAATCTTGCGAGCGCTCAAGAGAGTCTGCCGTAGGGTTTGGCGTGCTCTCCTGGCGTCGATGCGACTTTGCCGTATGACTAGGCGCACTCGGAGCCAGCCTTGGCTCGTTAATTACCGCTATTTGGTTTAGCGGGTGGTCAGTTACCGTAAGGTTTGGTAAACTGACTTGTTGCTCTGTAGGTACCGCCGTAGGGTTTGGCGTATCCATTTGTTGGCGTGAGGCCGCCGTAAGGTTTGGCGGCATTGGCGTTGTACATTCCTGAACGTTGTGGGCAGGCTTCAAGAGATTGCCATGCATCTTGCAGGATTTTCCATGACGATCGATGACGTATATCTCGCCTCCGAGATGGCGTTCAATGGGGAAGGGTCCTTCCCAGACGTGAGCTAATCCAGCGTTGAACCCTTCGATTGCTTTGGACAGAGGGTGTGTTTTTGCGTAAACCATGTCCTGTGGTTGATAGCGAGGAACTACTTCCGGGTCCTTGCTCGCGTATCTTTCCTGATATTTATTCTGATTCGACCGTATTTCTTCGTGACGAGCGATCGCCTCGGCGGTGGGAGGTTCAAGTGGTTCAAGTTTCCATTCTCCAGGTCGTTTGATGGTCTGGCCGAATAGAGCTCCACTAGGCGTACATCCCGTAGCTGCATTTTTCCTCGTTCGTAGGCTGAACAATATTTTCGGAAGATGCAGATCCCAATTTCGATGATCACCTTCGAGATGGAGTCGTAATCCCTTCTTGATCTCCTGATTCCTTCTTTCCGTGGGGTTTGCGCGTGGATGGTAGATGGCGGTGGTCCACTGTTGCGCTTTCCATGCGTCACACGCGTCTAGCCATTTTTTGCCAGTGAACTGGGGTTCATTATCCGACAATATGGTCTTCGGATATCCCCATCTCGCGAATACTTCAGCGTTCAATATTCTCACGATGTGGTGAGTCTCTGAAGACCCCAATGGAAACGCTTCGGTCCAGCGTGAGAACATGTCGGTAACAACTAACAGAAAACGTTTTCCCCTACCCGAACGTGGGTAGGGCCCCATCAGATCGACGGCTACAGCCTCCCACGGTCGTTGCGGTTGGTGAGGTCTGAGCTGGTCTGTTTTTCTTGGGCGTGCTGCTTTCGTGCATGCACACAGGTGGCATTTCTTGACATGATTCTTGACGTCCTTGGACATATGATTCCATGTAAAGTGGGTTTGGATTGCCCGAAGAGTTTCTCCCGCTCCTGGATGACCAGCCAGTGGAGAATCATGATACTCGTGCAATACTCTTACAACCATGGTTCGGGGAACCCATAACTTCCAGCTGTCGGCAATTCGACGCCAGAGGCCTCCATGCATCATCTTGTATTCATAATTTTGCTCGTCGTTCTTTATTATTTCCGCCACTCGGCAGATTCCGAGGTCGGTTTGCTGTGCTGCAATTACCGCCTCTAGGAAATCCTCGACTTCTATTGCGAAAGCTTCCAATTGGTCCGCGAGATCCTTTTCTTTGACTCTTTCAGGTGGCACCAATCTTTCTTGGTCGTCCAATTCGTCCACGTCTTCCGGTACAGGGTTGCGTGAAAGCTCATCCGGTAATTGATTTTCCCGGCCTGGTACATGTTCGATGTCGAAATTTAATTCCTGCAGGAGGATGGCCCAACGGCTCAGTTTCTGCTTCTCGTCCTTGAACCTGTTCAACCAGGTAAGTGCTTGATTATCTGTTCGTAATGTGAAGCGACGATCTTCGAGGTAAGGTCGGTATCTTTTAATTGCCCATACCACAGCCAGACATTCTTGTTCGTTGCTGTGGTACCGGGACTGGGTGTCATTGAATTTTGCACTGCAGTAACTGATAATTCTTTTTTCCCCGTCGGGGTTTAATTGATAGAGGACTGCCCCCATTCCGACCTTGCTTGCATCTGTCTGCAGGACATATGGAAGTGAGGGGTCCGGTCTACTCAATTTTAGTGGCCGGCTTATTTGGTACTTGATTCCTTCAAATGCCCTTTGCGCGTTTTCGGTCCACTTGAACGGCTTTTTATTTGTCAGGAGCTCCGTGAGCGGCGCGGCAATTTCCGCAAAATGTGGTATGTATTCCCGGAGCCAGTTACATGTTCCGAGGAATTTTTGCAGGTCCTTCTTTTTCTCAGGCGGTTTCAAGTCGATAATCCCTTGCACGTGTTCGGGCTTGGCTTCATTGCCTTCTGCAGTTACATAATGTCCTAAATATTCCAGTTTTGTTTTCCCGAAATGACACTTTTTGATTGAGCAGGTAAGCCCATGTACCCGTAGCCTCTCAAACACGCGGTTCAGGTGACACAGATGTTCCTCATAGTTTCGAGAGTACACGATTATGTCGTCGAGGTATACGACGCATACTTCGTTGATGTGTCCGACCAAGACCTCCTGGCTCATGAACCTCTGGAATGTATTTGGAGCGTTCTTTAAACCGAAAGGCATGACTCGGAATTGGTAGGTGTCCCCATCAGGCGTTGAAAATGCGGTGAGCGGCTTCGCTCGGGGCTCCATAGGGACTTGCCAGTATCCGCTTTTCAAGTCGATGGTGGAAAACACCTTAGCGGTGCCTAGTTCTTTTAATGCGTCATGAATCCGGGGCATTGGTTGAGCCGTGTCTTCCGTAATGGAATTTAGACGCCGGTAGTTCACGCAGAATCTAGGGCTGCCGTCCTTTTTGGTCACGATTACTATTGGAGAACTGTAAGGTGAGGTGCAAGGCTCGATTATTCCATCCGAGAGCATCTCCTGCACCTGTTCGCGAATAATTCGTTTTTTTTCATCAGAATATTTGTAGACTGGTAATCGGAACGGTTGGTCCGATGTGAGGTGAATGTCGTGTTTCGTGGTTTGAGTCTGGGAGAGCCTCCCTCCCTGCGAAAATAGGTCCTTGAAACTCTGTACCAGTTCGCAAAATTCTTCGTAATTTCCCTCAGGAAACTCTTGTTGGAATTCCTGGACGTCTATGGTGATGTCCGGAATCTTCGGGACAGGTGCGTTGAGTAAGCGTACGGAGAACCTTTTTTCCACCCCGAGATATAGGATGCCATGCATTATGTCATACAGCGCGCCATGCTTGAACAACCATGGGTACCCCAGAATGGTTCTCGTGCAGTGGGAGTTATAAAGGCCTCCACTGTTAAGTGCTGTCCGAGTACGGTAGGGGGCAAGTACGAGAACGGTCTGTGTACGTTACGGGTTGACCGCAGTGTTTCCACGGAAGCATTGTTGGCTCATCCCGTGCGTGCCTTTCACGATCCGGTCCTGGGAGACTTGGCTCTCAGGCGGTTGAGGCCACACTGGGGCGCTCCGAATGTTTCTCACACAAACATCGGGCGCTCTGTGTTGGCCCACGGTTATTCTTGTCGGGGAGTGACGCCCCCGCCTAATTAGTCAACCAAAGCTGCTCGTCGTTAAGGCGGGCAGCGACTTGATGGGAGGCCTGGATAAGCGATTTGAACGAATACGCTAGGTTCGTCCGGCGTTTGCGCTTACTCCTGCAGTGGAAGTTGACACCCACGACCGGCCTAGTCATAGGTACCACAAGGAAGGAGTCTAGCTACCGTTTTGAAAGTGAGGTAGCTATTGCCCTTAAGTGGACCAAGTTGCTGACCATTAGAACGAGGGTCGCAGCGCGGCAGAGCTCGAGTAACCACGTTCCTTCGTGGTAGCCTCTTGCACAAGGAGCCTCCGCGAGGCGTTCCCTGGTAACGTAAAGTTTCCTGAGAAACCGAGCGGCTAATTCCTGATGTCAAATGCGGCATGTCGTCCGGTGGTGGCTAGCCGGTGCGTAGAGATGGTTTGCGTGAGGCACCTCCAAAGAGGGGTGTCTCGTATTGATTTTGTGCTGCCGTGTATGCCTTTAAAGGCGAGGTCACATAGGGATGGCAACTTCGGTTGTCATTTCCTTTATAATAAATGTCCGAGTACGGTAATAGGAATGGTCACCTTTCCCACTATAGGCATTTTCGTATTCTGTCCAGCCAAATTCGCACTCGAAGTAACTGGTTGGATTGGGGTTCCGTGAGGTACGTATTGTGGGTTTATAAAGCAGGCGTTTGCGAAAGTATCGATGGCTGCAAAGACTTCGGTATCCTCGATGGTTACGAGCATATGTGGTAATTCCCCGTTAGTCGTATCAGTCTCGGTTAACCCTACTACTGGTTGGCGGCCGGTCGGGTTGCGTCTGTCACCCGTCTCCAGTTTTCCGGATGCGCTTGGTTTCGCGTTTGGGTTTCCGGATGCGCTTGGTTCCCTGGATGCGCTTGGTTCCCTGGATTCGTCGGCCTCTCTGCATTCTTTCTCGCCAAAACCGGACAGTCCCGATGAAAGTGGAATTCCGGACCGTGCCAGCATCTTGGTGCGTTTTTTGCTTCCGCCGATGGACCTCCGGAAACCCGATTAGGTTGCTTTTCCTGCCTTGGCTCTTCACGTTTTGGTTTGTAGGCGGGCTGTTGGTCCGATAGATCATATTCTGCTTCAATTGCTTTCGTAAGTAGCATTGAAAAAGAGGTCAAATCGTGTGGGCGGAGTGCCAGTCGTAGTCCCGAACGCAGTAGCTCGAGGAGTGTCGTTATTTTGACGGCTTCCGGTTCCGTTGGCCGTATCCGTTGATATAAAAGATATTTTTGCTGAAGGAATACTCCCGCACCCTCCTTATCGCCTTGTCTGCGCGAAAAGAGCTGTGCGTTCAGCCTTGATAAAATCGCAGGGTTGTCGAAACGAGCGAGAAGCAGCTCACAAAATTTTGGCCAATCGAAATCGAGTGGTTGGTAGCAGGTCCACCACTTTTCCGCTTCCCCGGAAAGACCTGCAGCTGCTGTCCTGGTCCGGGCAGACGCGGTGATACGGTTCTCCGCGAAATACTCTTCACAGCGAAGAACGCAACGTTTCGGATCCTCGTGATTGAGGCCAGAATACGTTGGTAATGGCAGACGTGGCAGATTCTGAAGAGCCTGCAGCAATGCCCCCAAGCCCGCGTATGGGTCTGGTGCATTTTGATTTGGATGTTCCCAATCCCTTCTCCTTATTTCTCTTGCAGGTGGTCGTCGTTCCGGATTCGGTAAAGGTAAGTGGATTTCTGCTGGAAGCCTGGGCGGTTGGTCACCCGCAACGTTATTTCCGTGTTGACCGGCTGCCGGTATTACAGGTTGCCGCCGCGGATCATTTACTCCTGGAGGGTTCGAGCGATTCGCGTCACCCGGCAGCCTCTCGTTGTGTTCGTTACCGTCCGCCATGCTGTCGGTACTCTCAGTGCGTCTTCTTTTGCGATAGTTCCTTCTTACGGAGGCTGGGTAAATGTTATTTTCGAGGAGTGCTTCTTGGGCGCTCAATCCTCGGAATCTGGCGGAAGTTCTTGGAGGTGCAGGATTTTCGGACATCGGTAAGGTAGATTTTGGAGATTACTTTTGTCGGACGCCACCGGGTGTTTATTCACTCCCGGAAGTGAACTTTGGTGATTTTTCGTCTAGCTCGTTGGTAATGGGTCGATGGATAAGTAGATCCCGCAATTAGACCTTCGGGCCCCACGTCGGGCGCCAAATTGTCAAAACCATAGGGAAATAACAATGGGGCAGGAGGGGGGAAAGGGGTTTACCGGAAGAGGGAGGGAATGGGATGAGGAGTAATGGGAAAGGAGTGAAAACTCCCCCTTAAGGTTATGCGAAGACCCTCCGTACTTAGCGTTGAACCTGGGAATTATGTTTGAATTGATTTGTGTTGGCCCTGAAAAGGGCCGGTGGGTTTCGTAATTCGCCTAGTCTCGAGAGAGATCGAGGATTCGAGGTAGGAGATCAAGGCCGTATGATTTTTTTAATCCTCCTCACTCATAGGCCCGAAGAGGTTTTCCAGGAGTTCTTGAGTTCGAGGAGGATATGCTCCCTTTCCAATGGGCGAAGTTTTTTCCGTGGAGAGAGGTGCCACTGGGGCCTGATTTTCTTTCACTGGACTCTCCAATAGAGGGAGAGACCCGCGTGGAAGAGTTACCGGTCGCACCGGGTTTGTGGCGACGCGCCCCGGCGCGAAGGTTTGCCCCGCAGCTGCCAGAGGGCGTCGAACTCCGGAGGGTGTTCGGCTTTTTGGCGAGAGCGCGGCGCTGATGGCGAATAGCTCTGGCTGGACCTCTTTGGCTAACTCCTCGTAAAGCTTCTCGAAATCCTCCGCTTCTCCCACCCGCTCCTCCGGTTTAAGAGCCGAAGAGGGGCGTTTTGGGGAAAGTGGTACCTCGGTAGGCCTTCGGTCTCGGTAAGTCGGAGAGGTCGTACGCCTAGACCCTAACACTCCCCAGAGTTCCACGGCCCTACGGAACCTCGCGGCGTAATTCGCGTCGGGGGTGACGCGAGAAACCCGGGGATTGGTTGTTGAGTCCGGTAGAATAGCCCGAGCCGCGTTGCGTCGTGCTTGGCGGCGATAGTGGGCCGCGTTGCGTTTTTTAGGCATAGGATTACGGAAATGATTTGAACAAATGAGAAATAATGATAAAAAAGGAAAGATGATTTATTTTAAGAAATATGAAATTATATACAGGTAATGTAGGTTTTTTTGCAAAAAGGAACGTGACTGCGCTCCACAGATTCCTAGAAGAGGATTTAAAAACTGTGGATACGGGCTTTCTTCCGCAGAGATCGCCTATATATATGCGACGCCACGTATAGGAGTGGTTTGGTAAAAAGAAAAAATCTCTCTCGAGAAATAAGCTCCTTGCGGAACGCTCACCTGGCGGCAAGAAGATACCTCTCGGCAATCCTAGAGACCTATCGGCTTCTAGATTCCTTTCGGAAACGAGGGATACCAAAGCACTCCTCAGCACGCGTATTTAACTCCTTTCGTTCGTCTATTCGCTTGTGCGATAGCTTGCTCAACTCGCTGGCCCTCTCGCGGCCAGTCTTAGAACTGACGCGCTCGCCATCTCGCGGATTTTCATGGTACTACGTACCCGCGCATCGGTAAGTATGATTTGTTTACAAGTGAAAGTGACAGGTGTGTTTTCACCGTATAACATAACCGCGTTGCGCTCGCGATAACAATAATAAAAATTATTATAATTATGTGGATGTGTTGTGTGTGTGTGTGTGTGTATCTCTTTTTCTTTTTTTCCGCGTCGCTATTTGTCGCGCTCGCTTTCTTTCTTTTTTTTTCAGGTTCATCGGTGTAAGGCGAAGTCCTTCCGGAGAGGCAATATTTGGCCAACGCAGTGAGGCTGCTACGCAGGCAGTATTCTTTGGTAGGTACTATCTCATAAGTTCAATGGATACTAATATATATTCATTTATATTAAATATTAATAAATTTCTCTGTTTTCAGGTACTGCGGCTCAGTCGAAGCCTCAACGGAGAGGAGATTTTCCCCTGCGGCGTAGGCCAAAATGCCAGCGGAGTGATTTTTGGGCCAACGGGGTAAGTTTTTATATCTTTTCTAATGTATTATGTGAAAGCTTTAACATACTAATTTTATATTCTTTCTCTTTTGTTTCAGATAAAATAAAAATAAAAATAAAAAAGAAATGTTGAGGCATTACGACCCGACGGGTCACAACAAAATTTTCGAATTTTAAAAAATCGTGCAAATCCACGATTGACCTCTCAATTTTTCGTTCAATTTTTTTTATATAATACCTTCCACTGATCTTAAAAGATCCTGAAATTTTCAGGATGATGTGTTTTTGTTTCAAAAAAATTTTTTTTTTTCGTTTTTCCTCTAAGTTAAGCATGTTGAGTCCCAAATCGCAAATGATGAGAAAATTCTGAAAATTTAGTATGTTTTTACATGAATTATTAAAGAGGTCGTGTACAAATTTCACGACGATTGGGAAGTTCGTTATCGAACAATTAACATTAACAAATTAAATCTAATTAAATGTAGTCTTATGGAAACTGATATAACTTTGCGATAAGTTTTTTTTTGACCTCTTAATTTTTCAATATCTACACTATATTGAAAGCAACGGAAACAAAACGAAGTTTATTGATAAAAATTTTTTTTACTTGTTTAAAAAATTGTTCTTAACAAAATGTTAATATTTTAATAACGAACTTCCTAATCGTTGTTAAATTTGTACACGACCTCTTAAATACTTCATACAAAAACATACCAAATTTTTAGAATTTTCTCATCATTTTTCATTTTAACCCTTAAGGAGGCTAAAGTAATGATGATAGAATTCTGAAAATTTAATATGTTTCTACATGAAGTATTCAGGCGATCGTGTAAAAGTTCCACGACGATTAAGAAGCTATTTATTGAACAATTAACATTAAAAGATTTCATAGGGACTCAACATCTTTAAGTAAAGATAAGCAATCATGTAAAACTGTAATTTTGAGCAGGAAATTTGCAATCAATGAGAATTAAAAAAAAAAATTTACCAAAATTCAAAAATTTAATTTTTTTCAAACGAAAACACACCGTCCTTAAAAGATCAGGATTTTTTAAGATCAGTACAAGATATTATATAAAAAAATTTAACCAAAAAAAAAGATGAAACTTGGATTTTCGCAATTTTTTGTATGACTGTGATAAGCAATACATGCTTCATCGCATTTGAATTTTCAACGTATAGAAAATCGAACAATATCACAGCAATTGCAGAAAGTTGTCAAGGAACTAAATCAACAGAAAAAAAACGGGCAGATGATAGCGACAGTTCGAGCGACGCGAGTAGCAATGAATCCAGAGTAAATTAGTTTATATGAAAGATTATTTTTTACATTGCCGCAAAAATTATATCGCCTATTTCTAGCAGTGTTTATATGTGTTTTATGTATCACCCGCGAATCGAGGCCAAAAAATCGGGAATTACCGTAACGGAATCGCAGTGGCGCTCTGCAAATGCTACATCAACATATACCGCCATGGGAATATCTTTGCTCAGCGCAGTGTTGCCAACTCATAATTTCGCCGTGTCACTAGCCGAGACTAAAAAAGACACCCTTTAGAAATAAAGGTCACTAGATTTGGTCAGAGGCATTCTTTATTAGAAACTTATGTAGGAACATTGTTTATCACGTATCTATTGATATTAAACTCTGAATACTGATAAAATCTTACAAGAAAATAAATATCTCAATAAAAAAAAATTACATTTGATTTCTAAAATCGAAATAACGTATTTGGATATTTTTGAATCGTGCAAGGCGCCCGAAAAATCATATTTCGGTGCAGAACACTTCGGTCAAAGCGTCGCACAGATCGTGTTCGTAATCATCGGTAGAAAGGTTTGACGTGGACAGGCAACCATCTTTTTTCGCTGCACAGCTTTGATAGGCACGCATAGTTCCGATGAGTGAAGAAGTGTCTTTTGGAAGATCGTACGAGTAGCAGCATTTTCCCTCTCGTTTTAAGCCATATCGTATGTCGAGAATCGCGTTGAGTGTATCGGCTTTCATCGGATTTCGCAGTTTGCATTTAACTAAATTTATCTGACTAAAAGCTCGCTCTACGTCCGCGTTAGAATACGGCAAACTCAGCAAATCAAAGGCAAAGTCAGCAAGTTCTTTATAAGGGCTTTCGTTAAACGAATCCCGATACTTCGAAACTTCATTCCAGAGCTCCTCCGAAGACGTCACGTTTATCCAGTTAATATTGGCGAAATTATTCCATTGGTCTCCTATTCTTGAAATCAATCGGCGATCATCGATTAATTGTTCGGCTAAGCTAGCGATCGGAAGCTTATTTCCTCTTTCCTTCAAACATTCCGAAGGATGTAGGAGTTTCATACCCTCCAGCAGACTTAAATTTGTCGGGAGTCGATTTTGAAGCTCATGACACAATTTCACTGTAAAGGCAATGCATCGAGTTTTCAGACCTTTTTTTTGATCGACAGTACACTGCAACTCTGAGAGCGATTTTTCAAAATTATATCCGACATGCGGAATCGGATCGAGGTACTTTTCGATTTTCTCTGTGAATATGTCGATCCTTGCCGTTGGGATTATAATTTTCGACGTGATGAATTGTAACAAGTTTTTCAAAGTTCCGAGCAGCTTTATCGGATCTGCGGACATCGATTGGAATGCCTTGTTTACACGCTGAACTTCGACGAGGATAGAATGGATGTACTTCAAATACACTCTGTTTCCGTTATCGTTATAATCGGCGTACAGCAATTCAGCAGCATAGCACGATTCCGTCCTTTTGGCAATTTCGAAATGAGTTTTTAACTCAATCCATTGCTTCAAAATTCGGTCGATAGCTGGCTCAATTGAAATCCAGCGGGTGCCGCTCATTTGCAAAATTTTCAGTGGAGCCGCTCCGTCGTTAATCAAAGAATAAATGTCTTTGTACGCAAGATGTCGAATACTCGAACAGTTGAACCAATTATAAGTTTCACGTATCATGTAGTCCAGATTTCGTGGAAGAGTCTCGGTTGATGCATGGGAGACGGCCAATTGAATCGAGTGGCAGATGCAGCGGATCAGCACAAGATGTGGCAGCCCATACTTTCTTTTCAGCAACGAAAACACTCCATTGTTTACACCGACCATCACGGAGGCGTTATCCGTTCCAATCCCAATCAAGTTCTCTAGTTTGAGATTCAAAGGATTCACTGCATTTTCCATTGCCTCAACTATAGCTTCGGCGGTTCCCGTTGTCAATTCCTCGAGATGCAGGAACGTGGTTACAATGCAGCCTTTCTTTTCGCTGTAGTATCTGAAAAAAGTGTTGTTGTCGGCAGGGTGGCAAATAATGCATTACTTTTTTTAATGCATTTACATTTTCAATAACCATTTACTCTTATTAAGGAGGTTTACCTGGTACCAAGTGAGTCAAAAGAAAAATAAAATAAAATAATCAGCATTTTCAAGACTAATTAATTTATTATTAATCTCACAAGTACCTAATCGATTTTATGAAGCTCTAAAAATATTCCTTAGATACTTTTTCATCATTTCTTAAATTTCCGTTAAAATCTGTATTGTAATGATTGTGAATTTAATTATTATAGACGGAATCCCATAAGAGCCCATGTTATTTAGGAATTAAATTTTTATTTATTTCTCACGAACAAGGTATCCTTGGGTCTTGAAATTTTAACAGATGACTTTTTAGATACTAATAACTATATTCTGATTTTTTTATCAACATTTGTATTGAAAATCGTGTACCAGATAAACCTCCTTAATGAATTGAAATAATTTCCATTAACCATTAAATGTTAATGATTAATGAAAATAATTTCCATTAACCCGGTTGTCAAATGTCGCATATACATAGAAAATTGCAACAAAGTTTATGAAGGATTTGATGGACGTACTAACCTTATCACAATCCCCAAAAACTTTGTGACGGATATGTCCGTAGATTCATCCAAAATGAGGCTAAATCTGCGACTGCCGATATCCTCTCGAAGTTTTTCTCGAAAATGCGGACTTAAGATATTTTTTATCGTCTGTGTGCACTTCGTTCTGTGCAGCTGAATTTCTGCTGAATTGCTGTCCCCAAATTTTAACGAACAGAGATTGCTAAGATGATCGATTACATTCATGTTAGCGTGAACCGCAGCATACAGAATCAACGCTGCCTCCACAGCCCCTTTTTTATCAGTTTTTTTTTTACGTATTTTCGACAGTCAGTTTTCTTTGTCGAGACGGATCGAATGGAAGGCATGCTTTCAAGTGTTTTGCTCGAGTTGCATGCTTTTCTATATCGGCGGGTCGAGCATTGAATTCTGTTTTGCAATAAAAGCATGAGGCTTTCGACTCATCGTTTTCTACTCTTCTCAACCATTTTTTATATTTCCAATTCTCCGTCCATGCCTGTCGAAATTTTTGTACGTATGGTACATTATTCTTCTCCTTGTTCACTTTTCCCATCTCGTGGGATTCTTTACTTGTCTGAATGTGTATATCTCTTTTTGTCGATTCACAGCGTTCAGATATAATCTAAAACGCAAAAATCCCGGTTTACAATAGATACAGAAATATCACGCGAATTTAACAAAATAGTATATCCACAGTAATAGAATGGGAAGAAATCGGCGTTTTACATAGGTCAGAGGCTAGAGTGCGTATACAACAACAAACATCGCTCAGTCGATCATACATTATCAGTTATCGGTTAATATTTTATGTATAGCTACGATCTACTTAACTGATGTACCGACCAAGCGACTATGAATATGCGAGAGGTGCCAATTTTCGATCGCATCTGAGATTCATTCATTATTCATTTCTTCATAAAATTTGTGAAGCGTGATAAAAATCACGTACAAAATAATGTGCGACTACAAATCTACAATGGTAAAAATAAAAATAAAAAGATTTACCTTTTCTTGTTGTACATCATTATCTCGAAAGCGACACAGTGCATGGAGACTCGTCAAACACTCGTCGAATGCAGGAACCACGTCGATATGCAACCTGTACATGAAACACTGATTTAGTAAAAAATAATAAATATAAACACATTCATATATAACGGCCCTGTAGCATGCATGTAACGACGGTTGAGCCTAAAAGTTGGTTGATAAACAGCGATCTCAATTATAGCAATTACTTATCCGAATCGTTAACTTCATTTTTATTTAATATATCGATCTTCATATACACTTATTCTATTTGCAATAAATATAGCTTACTTTTCTGAGGTATCGTACTTCTTCCAGTACGATATGGAAATGAGTAGAATGATGATGCATGAAACATAACGCAAATGAAAAAACCCTGGGCCCAAAGCAGTTTCGATAGAAAAACGTGCTTAATTGACAACACCACGTAGGTTTATTTGAATAATCGGTTTCATCTACATCATCTGTTTAAATAATTTTTAAATGATCCGTTTATTTAAATAATCTGATATATTTAGTTTTCTCATAATCTGCAGTGAGTGACGAAAAAGGATGAATGAACAAACACACTCATAGCGTACACGACCTTAGACTCGTGATAATAATATCTCGTAATTAAATAAATACATTATCAGTGCCTCGTGTCGCATACTACGCCGTAGACAAATGGGATAGTCACGCCATTTTTGTGTGCAAGCGTGCAAAAAGCTAAGCCGAATAATTAAACTTACCGAATTTGATATTTTGAAGCAGAGTGCAAAATCTTCTTTTCAAAAAAATTATGTGATATTCACGCTTTACAAGACTTATAGTCGGATTCCTCTCTCCATTAGCACATCTATAAAACGTCGGATGGAAAGCCATTTTTTTTCGGAGCACATACCGCACAAGATTCAAGAATATCGTTTTTGGGTCTTGTCGATTATCGAAAAAGAATAAAAGAAATAATCGCCGCAGGTAAGGTACACACTATATACTCCCTACGTGAATTATAATTTCAGCCAGAAATGAGAAAAGACAGCTAGCGCTCTGCGCTTGCCAGAGATTCGACACCCGTCACAAATGAGAAAAAATTTGTACCGAGCGAGTGTCAGAAATTACCAAATATGGTGAAAAACTGAGAAAATTACTGAGTTACTGAGTTACTCTGGGAACGCTTCACTAGATTTGTTACTGAATAGAGTCGAAGTCACCAAATTTGTCACCCGTCGCAAATCAAAAAATTTGTCACCGAGATGGAGCCCAAAATCACCAAATCTGGTGACAAAGTCACTGAGTTGGTAACACTGGCTCAGCGCATTGTTCCCCATAGAAACTTTGCTTAAAAGCAATTTAAAAGGAGGTAGCAGCAGAATCGGAGCAACGCCGGGATCTTCAGTGTTCAAGGCTTTAGATAAAAAAATTTTAAATGCAATATATTGTGAGTTAGCTCTAACTTCAAATATGAGATTTTTTTATTTGACTAAATTCATGTGGATTATGTAATTTTTTTTTCATTCCAATGTTTTCAGACACCGTTGAGACTCATTATCCAAAAACATTTAATCGAACTGGTTTGGGAACATTCATTAATAATAAATTACACAGCCTGCGGAAAGTGTACAAAAAACATGGAAACGCGGTATATATTTAAATACTGTATTTTATATTTAATTTGTTAAATATACACTATTCGCAAAAATGAAAGGTGCAAGACAAATTTGCAATTTTTTCGTGCTCCCTCAATTTTCGCGAGTAGTGTCGACGTATAATCTATAATCTTATATATATTGCAGACTCGTCGACCTGGCACTTCGATTGCGCAGTAGGGCTGATTTGGAAGCAGCATGGCTGCTCATTTCTTTTTTTTTTAACCATTTCGTTCTTTCTTTCGTTTTAACATTAACGATATGGGTTTTTTCATGATTCTAATGTTGATTTTAAAGCGTGATAATTGATGATAATGATGATGAAATGATGATGATTGTAATATGAATAAATAATAAATAAACATTAAAGAAAAATAAAGAGGTTGTATATTCTAGACGTATATATATGCATATACAACTGGGTATATTTTTCGTCCATGCAATTTGATCGTTGCTTCTACGCAAATTAAAAGGCGCGTACACTTTTAATCTACACTGCTTTGAAGATGCTCATAAATATATATACAACCGGGATCTTTTGTTAATATAAACAATTTATATGTTGTATATATGCTTGTATGCAGCCATGTACATTTAGCATGTAAAAAATATACAATGGTACTTATATGGATGTAATAAGGAACGTATACTTTCGATCGGCATAATTAACATGATCAATATGTATATGCCCGTATATAACCGCGTATATTTTTTATATATGTATAGTGTATGCGCTTTGAACGTAGCATATATATGCGTATACAATTACGTACACTTTTTGTACATACGCTTTACACGTACCATATATGTACCCAAACAGCCATATACCTTCTCTATATTTACATTTTATCTGCAGCACACATGCAAAATATATGCAGCATATATGCAAAATATATGCAACAAATACGCAGCATATATGCAGCATATATGCCACGCATCAACCCTGTACATTTTCTGTTTATACGACCCCCAAAAACACCAAAAATTTTGTACAAAAACTGGAGACAAGTACATTTATAGGCATATTCGTAGTTTAGTCTACCTTGGTCTACCTACAAAAAGTTGTGAAATCAATAGACTTTAACCCCGAATACATATTGCCAAGCACATGTCGTATCCTAATTCGACTTTTATTTACAAGCATATAGTGATTATTAAAGAATGCGGAAGCGAAATTTATAAAATATGAAAATATCTTTACATTTAAAAATAAAAAAATAAATTCATTACTAAAAATAAATAATAAATCGATGAAACAAAATTGATCACTAAAATACAAAGTACTTGGTGAGTTAGGCAATATTTGCAAAAGATGTTTCAGTAATACAGTTGAGGTTGCTTCAGGTGAAAAAACGCGCCTTCTCTCTTTTGCTCCCACACTATCCCTATAGTGCTATCTCTTTTGCACTCAACTAACATCTAAAAATGGACCACGTGACATTTTATAGCCAACTTCATGGTATGTGCGAAAAATGTTGGCTGAAAAATATGGGCCGAAAAATATAGGCCAAAAAATATGGGACGAAAAATATGCGACGAAAACGGAAAATTCATTGAGAAAAATTAACCTATAAAAATACGTATCGCCCATACGCGACCAGCTACAGCTGTCTTTCAGGTACCAATCGAAATGAGTTATCAGGAAAAATTAATTTTTCGCTATAGAAATACTCCCATGTTTGAGCAGGGTTGTTGGCGTAAGAGAATCTTGGTGCGACTCTCGACATGTCGGTAAAGTCGGAAATGTACTTGTCTCGAGTCGCTACCGCGACTCTTGATTTACGTACTGCATGTATTGTGCATACGTTGCCTGTCAACACTTTATATAAAAACAAGTGCCAAATTCTTGCATATGGGAAATATATTTTCCATATATTTGCAATGCATGGTGTTACGTCTCGCCCCTCTTTTCGTGAACGCATATTTTTATCTCAACATTTACTCACGTTTATAATTAAATCGAAACAACATTGCAATTATTGCTCCCAACTCCAACAAACTCCCCAGACATTCACACGCCCGGGCGGAAATCGTCCTCCAATTTCCGCTGACAAATTTCCTCCATTCTTCCACAATAATCCTAAGAAATATAAAACTCCATTATCCACATCCGCTAAAAACGATGCGCGAAGCATCGCGCGATAAACCCGTCCCTTTTCATTCGCAAAATCCAGCAATTCACACATTTTCTCCGCTCGCGCGTGGCATGCAAAGTCAGCGTCTTTGCCCCCGCCTCGCGTCCACCTAATAGCTTCCCACATTCTTAAAACCAGTCTTAATTCCACCTCCAACCAATTAACATTTCTTTACCCTGTTATTATATATTATTGTCTTGTATCTTTTTACTATTTTGTTCTGTGTAACTTTGCTATTTTTGTCTTGTATAACTTTATCAATTTTGTCATTTGCCATTTGTAATTTCTTGTAAACCTGTATTTCTCGAATATTGTCATAAACGGTGGCAATATTATTAACATTTATAATTGTGTTTACCAATTCTTTATCTTGTGAAGAATAAATCTTATAATTATTATCCTCAATAAAAACATACAGAATTTAGATTTTAATCTATTAATCGAACGACGAATCCCCAAATATATATATATTCAATAAACGTCTACAAATCGAGCTGAGACGTAACATATAAATTTTGGTGTCAGAAGTGGGATTGTTCGAATTCTGTATATTTTTGAAATATTTGTGAAATTAAATATTCGTGTGAGATTTTCGTGAACATACGAAAACCCTCGAACTTCTGAACATTCGTGAATATTGACTGGGTATCTGTCAATAACTATATTTTCACAACGCTTGTAAAAATCGTCTATTTTTCGTGAACTTGGACTGTGTATTTATCAACATCTATATTTTCACGATGCTCGTGAAAATGGTGTATTTCGTGTAAATTTTTGTGACTTTTTATGATTTTCGTGTAATTTTTGTGCAAATTTTAAATTCTTGTGCAAATCTCGTGACCTTTTGTGTAAACTTTTCGTGTGAAATCTTTCGTGGAAATCCCGTATGATTTTACGCAAAATTCGTGACTCTTCGTGTCCTTCGATCAAAAGTGCTTAATAATCCCGTTTTCATTCGAACATTATTCGAACTTTCAAAATTAAAATTCAACTATAAATTTCGCGAGTTTAAATCTCGAAAAGAAAACTTCAAGAATTTAATATTTTGTGAAAACAAACGTTTTCGCAAAAATCCTTTAAAAATAATTATCTCGCGAAATAGGAATATTTCCCGTCCACGATAAAATAGACAACATCGTGCGTTTTCAAAAAATATTCACGATAATTTTCGAAATTTTGTATAGGCCGTGTGACATTTTGTGAAACCTTCGTGATAATATTAACGTCTGTGTCTTCGATAAAACGTTACTCGGAACCGTTAAATTAACATTCACCAATAAATCATTGTGAATTTAAATTTTGGTAAAAACAGAATTTTCACAAAATTCTTCGAAAAACGATTAGATAAAATAATTAAATAAAATTTTCGAAAATTAATCGAGTAAATAATAAAATAAACTTTTCGAAAATTAATTAAATAAAATTATTGAAATTTAATTAAATTAGAAAATATTACAAATTAATTAAATAAAAAATTATCGAAAATTAATTAAATAAATTATTGGTAAAAATTTGAACAAAACTATCGACAATTAGTTAAACTAATTGTCGAAAACTGAATGAACAAAATTGCTGAAAATAATCGAATTAGATAAGATTCCTGAAAAGCAATTAAATTAAATAACCAAACTAAAACTTGAATTTCGAAACTATTTCAGCGCGAATAAAATCTTTCCGCGTGTTTTTATTCCGAATAGGGACGCCGAGGTCCAAACGAGTTCCGCGAAAGATAAATCATACTCGGAATTTAGGAAATAACCCAGCATCGCGGAAAAACAGAACTTTCGCCTGTAAAGAATAAACATTTTCTCTGCAAATTCATGCGACTCCAATAAATCAACGCATCGCAATTCAATCAGGAGGGAGTCGAGTTATCCTACAGGAAAGAACATCAATTTCGCAGGAATCTTTCTCTTCGCGATCAACTGGTACTTCAAGGTATAATAGACGATTTGGAAAAATGGTTTTCCGGTTCGTTCTACTACTGATCTTCGCCGAGTGAGTACACGTTTTAACAAAAAAAAAATTTTTTTTTTTTACTTTTCCTTTCCTTTCAATTGATAATTGATATAATTGTTACAATTCAGATAATTGATATAATAATTGTCATAATTCAGACAATCGATATAATTGTTATAATTCAGATAATTGATATAATAATTGTTATATTTCATATAATTGATATAATTCGTATGATTCATCCAATCGATATAATATATATATTTTATGTGATTCGTATAATTGACAATTAATGATCGGTATAACTCATGGACCTCGTCCCCATAAATAACCCAAAACGCAAGTCAAAAGGAATTAGTCGTAGACGTCTCCGTAATCGCCTTAAGCAGTGGAGAAAGACCCTCCGCGAAAAATACGGATTTCAAATCCCGGAGAATTGCCGGTTTGAGTTTAAAAAAATTGACGTAGCGGACAGCGAATCTCCTCTCATAATCACCGACGATTTGACGGGCATTAGCCACTACTACGACATTACGACGGGACGACTAATTCATTCCATAGTCCTCAAACCTATCGAAATCCCAGTTACCACTATCGACTGAACGAAGTGCAGGTATCTCCGTTCACTCGCCTACACTACAAACCTTAGGTTCCGACACTTGCACTGTTTGTATACAGGCTCCCATGCCGGCCTACGGTGTAGGTGAAAGTTCCGAAAAGTTACACGATCACAGTTCATAACAAATCCGAAGTCTCTAACGGGCTAGTTCACCTGATATACAGGCTACCACGCCGGTCAGAGGTTCTGGTTTCGGAGGATTCCTAGGATTACACATAAACTCTACGGGTTGCAAACGTTCAGTCATCGGCGCAGGCAGCCATTACCGGCTGATGCACTGTCTGAAGCTCCGGGAGTAACACCAAAACATTCATTATTACATTCGAAATCCACGACTCACCTCCTACTTCGAAGATCCTACCCCTTCCTCTTTTAACTGAGTAAATTAAATTTTGAATTCGTCACAATGGCCTCTCCTTCGCGTCCTCAATCGCCTAACAGCCGTCAACACTGGAATAATCATGCTGACGATTGGGTTATTAATCGACCCGTCACCCCAGACGCCGCGTTCGCATTAAACGAACGTTCAATGTCCATCGACAATTTAGCAAGCGGGAGTCAACCCTTCTCCCCTACATTGGCGTACCAGGGAAACGGGCGTCCCAACCAAAATCACAACGGCTCTCGCCGTCGAATTCCTACGTCCCGCAAGGACGTCCCGCAAGGACGTCCCGCCCCAAATTCGGGTTACTTTCCCCCGGACATTCCTGCTCAGTACGACCCGAATCGTCCGCCTCCGCGATTTCATGAAAATCAAACAGCCGGTCAGGCTCAACATAGTTTCAGTAATAACGATTAACAGCGCGAACGCGACCTACCTGCGTTATGCCAGAGGTTGACCCTGCACGGTGGCCCCGATTGGTTAGCTAAAGCTTTGACTCCAATACCGGAATTCGATGGGAAGAATATACCAGTCGAAGAATTTATCGCGGACGTAGGATTCGCAGTAAACACGCTCGAAACATCGGAACTAGATAAATTCCAGTACCTGTTATTTGAAAAAATAAAAGGTGATGCGCGACGTCAAGTCCACCCCAAAAGGGGAACGTACGAATCTGTTGCTGCTCTTCTAGCTGACCTTCGGTCTCTTTACTCCCCTAAAAAGGGCACTCTCGCCCTCAAGGTGGAATTGGCAAATATAGCTCAGGGTTCTCGCGAATCTATAGCCGACTACGCTGCCCGTATTAAAAGAATTGTTTCAATTCTCGACCAACGTGTTCGAAAAAACCGACTGTTCGACGGACCAGTAGTTCGAGCTCTCCAAGCGGAAAACCGTTCGAATGCCTTAGAGTGTTTTATAAAAGGACTACGCGAAGAACTCATAAACCATGTATGGTTCAAGGAGCCCAGCTCTCTTGAAACTGCAATAAGCCTCGCTTATGAAGCAGAAGAGTTAATTCGCTGCCGCGAACTCACGATAATCAATCGGGCTAAATTCGATTCAATTTCTGATCGGAAACTGATCGCGTCTGCCGAAAACCTTACCGGGATTCGCAGTGGAGACGTCAACGCACCTTGCACCCTCGACGATACCGGCTCACCCTTGAAACCAGCTATTCGTTCTGGCCGGAGTGGAGAAATGGAATCCCAAAGTAAACCGCGTAGGTCGCGTTCGAATAGCTCGCCAGCTAGAGTTCGTTACGCTGACTTGAGAGAGCCCGATATCCGCTGTAATTATTGCAAAAAGCGCGGTCACGTTTTGGAAGATTGCTTCACCTTGCAAAACCGGAAAAGATATGAATATGAAGAGCGTATAAAGGCACGCGGAAAAATTGGGCGATCGCCTTCACGCTCTTTTCAACGCGAAAGCAGCGAATCCCCTGACAGAAACGAGAGCTACTCACGCGATTATTCCCGAGAACGGTACTTTAATAAACGGAATCGCGACAACGTAAAATCTCACAAATACGATCAAGATAGCTCGAGCTCCAACGAGAGTGATCGCGAACAACCTAACCCACGGAAACGTGACCAGAGAGGTTCGAACTCCCGCGACCGGGGAGGCTCGAATTCGCGCGACCGCGATAATAAGAACCGCGATTCTCGCTCCAGACCTCGTTACCGCGAAAATACAAACTCTCATCCAAAGAATAGGAAAGGGTCAAATTCAAGCTACAAGTCAAAGAAACGAGACCGCGATGAATCCCGTGAAAAACCGAACCGCAATCATGACAGGGACAAATCGGATTCCCGGCGAAATAAAACTCGTCGCGATGACAATTCGAGTTCGAAAAACTCTAATGATCGATCAAGAGAGCGCGAAAGGTACCGTGATTCTCGCCGCGACAGAAACCGCGAGTCTCGTAAGTCAAATCAGCACCCTACATCGAGTAATTGGTCTGATTCTGAAACTGATGATGCGAATAATAAACAGTATCCCCGCGTGAAAAATAAAACATCGTCGCGCGAACGTAAAAGCAGCGCTAATAGTCGAAATTCTGATGCTTCCCTCGGATCTAGCTCAAAAAAAATAATAAAAATTCAAAGCCTTTAAACTCCAAGGGAGCTCGACGGAAGAGCGCGACATCGAGCGACGACGAAAGAGCGCAAACCCCAAAAGAACGCAAATCCGTAAAGCCGCTGTACGGAGGGACCCTTATCAGGTAGACAGCGTGGTTAAACTTAATTCTTCGGCCCTCCGCAGTGGACAGGCGATATTCTATGTAGACAATGGATCGGACATATCAGTTATCAAGGAAAAATCGCTAAAAGACAAGATCGAAATTAATCGCAGAATAATTTACGAGATAGAGGGCGTTACAGACGGAACGGTCCGCTCTTTGGGTTCAGTAAACATACTCGTAAACAACATGTCAATGACGTTTCACGTGGTTCGGGATAGTTTTCGAATATCGGAGGATGGTTTGCTCGGGCGCGATTTTTTCCGCAAACATAAGGTGGATATCAGTTACCAGAACGGCTGGATAGCCCCCAAAGACCCAGCCCAAATCATCCCCTTTTTGAACACGGAAATAATCTCTATCCCGGCACGGACAAGAAAATTAATGAAAATAAAAATTACAAACGATCTCCCAGTTGGCTATGTGCCACAAATTAGATTCGATGAAGGAATATATTGCGGCAATGCTGTCGTCGAGAGTCGCGGCGGCGAAGCGTATCTATTCGCGATTAACTCTAAGGAAATAGATGAAGATTTAGTTGTACAACGCGTAGAATTAATTCCATTCACCGAATTATCAGAAATCAACGAGGAACGCTGTGAAAACCTCAAGGGCATAACAGTAATCGCCTTTGCGCACGCTCAACCTCGCGACCAAATCGCCGAAATACTCTCGCTGCTGCGCTTGGACCACCTCTCGCCCCAAGAATACGTACACGTAAAATCCTTAATAGAAGAATTTCCAGAACTATTCCACGTGCCCGGTAAACCCTTGGGAGCTACCAACGTAGTCAAGCACAGGATTCGCACCACAGACGACTTACCGATAAATACTAAGCAATACCGGTTTCCTCAAAAAATGAAAGAAGAAATTAGTGCCCAAGTTAACGACCTTCTCGATAAAAACGTAATTCGCCGATCGTCCTCTCCGTACAATTCCCCGATTTGGATTGTCCCAAAAAAGGAGGACTCTCACGGGAGAAAACGCTGGCGAATGGTCATTGACTTCCGGAAATTGAACGAGAAAACGGTCGCTGATGCGTACCCTCTCCCAAATATCACGGACATTTTGGACCAGTTGGGTAGAGCTCGCTATTTTTCCGTCTTCGACCTCGCTTCGGGTTTCCACCAAATTTCAATGGACCCCGAGGATCGCCCCAAAATAGCGTTCTCGACCCCTCATGGCCACTACGAATTTAACCGTATGCCATTCGGTCTGAGAAACGCTCCAGCCACCTTTCAACGGCTCATGGACCAGGTATTATCCGGCCTCCAAGGCAGCGAGATGTTCGTATATCTCGACGACATCGTCATCTACGCGAATACCGTCGACGAACATAAAAAAAAATTCAAGCGCCTAGCCAAACGATTGCTCGACGCGCGATTGTCGCTTCAACCAGATAAATGCCAATTTCTTCGTCCTGAAGTCGTATATCTCGGCCATATTATTAGCCGCGATGGGGTGCGCCCGAACCCAAAGAAATTAGAGGCAGTAAAGAAATTTCCTACCCCCAAAAATGCAAAAAACATCAAACAATTTTTGGGATTAGTAGGATATTACCGCCGATTTATTGATAGATTTGCGGACATTGCAAAACCAATGACCAAATTATTAAAAAAGAATGCTCCTTTCGTATGGGCTGAGGAGCAACAAAGAGCATTTGCCGAATTGCGCGATCGGTTGTGCGAGGAACCGATACTCCAGTACCCAGACTACTCTCAACCATTCATCATCACTACTGATGCTTCCGATCTCGCGCTGGGAGCAGTCCTTAGTCAGGGAGAGATCGGAAAGGACCTACCGATCGCATACATATCGAGAACATTAAATGATGCTAAAACTCGATACGATGCGACCAAAAAGGAATTACTCGCCATAATATTCGCTGTCGAAAATTTCCAGTCGTATATTTACGGTCGCAAATTTACGCTGGTAACGGACAACAAACCCTTAACATGGTTAAAGAATTTAAAAGACCCAAATTCCCAACTTCGTCGATGGGCCGCCACATTAGATGGATACGAGTACAACATAAAATACAAAAAGGGCTCGAAAAATACTAATGCCGACGCTCTCTCTCGCAACCCCGTTGACGGAAACTCATCAGTAGAGGAAGCTAATTTATACGTTCTCATGGCCAAAAGAAACAGGGAACAAACGATCGAACCGGGAGATGAAGCGGACCAGTCGGGCCCTCTCGAAAACAAAAAACCTTGCCCAACCCTCTCTCGATCCTCCACCACCAATAACGGAATTTCGAATTCCCCCGCGTCGTACATGGAATCTAAATTTCTCTTCGCCGTCCTCTGATTAAGAAACGGATCAGCCTATCTACACCGTTTATCCTGATATCCATGGGCCAGTGCCTACTGCGGAAGAACGACGCCAAGGATTCTATCGTCAGCGTCCTTCTCCGATGGAGCAAGTCGTTATTGGGGAGGAAATTACGGAACTCCCGACGCCTGAAGAATCGATCGAACCCTCTCTATATTCTCTGTATGAACCATCAGCGAATCATGAATCCCTTGCTTCACCGATCGAGAGAGCCCAACCTTCGAGTACTACACCAAACGAACCTGCCGATCTTGATTGTTCCATACAATCCGTGGAAGAGGAAGACTCCTCATCCACCCCTGAATCTTCTCCAGAAAACGATGAAATTTAACAAACGGAACTAATACAGCAATCTAGTAACAGCATTGTGCAGGCAGGCACGACAGTGGCTTATTGGATCACCTGCAATCGAAATAATACGATGGATACAACCCAACTACTCTTGGAAAAGGGAAGAATTACGTGGGAGGACATCGATACAAAAAATCTATCAGCAGGGGAGGTGGTAACGACGAAAAGAAATAATTTATACTCGTTCGGACTTGTCTACGACAAAACCTTCTCCGAAAAACTCGAACCCGTAACGTTGTTTTTGTGTTTAACGATCCTCAAAAACCTGATGGAAAAACATGGAATACAGTCTGTATGCCTCCCAGCCGAGACTCGCCACTTCGACTTCAGAACTCGCGCCGTGCTTTCAGATACTCTAGCATCCGTTTTTGAATGCGCCTACGTCAATATAATAGTGTGCCACGGCCTCCTGCTGGTCCCGCCGCCGCATTTACGCGAGCAAATTATCCGAGAATGTCATAATTCAGCAACCGGCGGACATAAAGGCGTGACAAAGACATACCACCTCGTCCACAGCAGATATTATTGGAAAAAAATGAAAAAAGAGGTCGAAAAATTTGTCAAATATTGCCTTAATTGTCAACGACGCAAGCTGGTGCGAGTTAAATATAAGCAACCAATGGTCATCACTGACACCCCCTCGGATTCCTTCGAGAAGGTGTCATTAGACATATATGGCCCCCTCACACGTACTCGTAGAGGAAATACTTACATCCTGACAATACAGGACCTCTTGACGAAGTACGCCGTTGCTATACCACTAGCACGCACCACTGCCAGCGATTTGGGGACCGCAATGGTGTTGAAATTCATCGCGATCTACGGAGCTCCTAGAGCTATCCTCACCGACTAAGGAAGAAATTTCATGGGTGCAATATTCCGCCAATTTGCTGATTATTTCAAAATTAAAATGTACCGAACATCGGCATACCATCCACAATCAAATGGATCACTTGAGCGAAGCCATCACGTGCTCACCGAGTATTTGAAAAACTTCACCAATAAACACCGGGAATGGGACGAGTGGATCCCCACCGCGATGTTCTCGTATAACGCTAGCGTCCATGAAGCTACGAAATTTTCACCTTTCGAATTGGTGTTCGGGAAAACCGCTCGCATCCCCTCCCAATTTAATACGAAAGCGCTGGACCCCACGTATGACGTCGCACTTCAAGAACTCATCGTAAAACTCCAAGAATCCAGGAAAACAGCAGCGGAAAATTTAATTAAGGCGAAAAAAAGGTCGAAAGCGTACTACGATAGACGCATGCGAACGCACTCGTTCGTAGCAGGCGACTTTATCTTTTTATTAAAAGAACCAAAATCGGGAAAGTTCGACGATGAATACGTAGGGCCGTATCGTATTTTGGAAATCCTGCCAAACAATAACGTCAAATTATTATTAGACTCCAACAAAACAAAAACGGTCCACGTAAACAAAATTAAACGTGCTTATTTGTAAAAGGTAGCATATTTCACCTTATAGTAGATGAAAAAAAAAAATGCTACATTAGTAATAGAAAATACATACCATGAACAAAAAAAAATAAAAAATAAAGTGAAAATGTATACATATACTGTAACTTTTCACGAAAGACTCGCCTTGGTGAGATTTCGAATCCCTTTTTAGGCACTCACTCATTTATGACAGAAAGTGCCTATTGCAATCGCCTCGAAATCTGTGTCGGATGTCCGTCCAGACCCAGATCTCAGAAACCGGTGTACGGAATTCAATTTCCTTTGGAGGGTAGTTGTGTATGGTTGTAATCTCTATGCCCAAGGAGTTTAAATCCAAACGGATATTGTAAAACAAAGATTTTTGAAAAAAATTGCCATTTTTGAGCAAAAAAAGACGTTTTATGATCATATGTAGTTGAAACTTGGAATTTCTCTAACGAATTGTTCTCTAACCCACAGAATGTGTCTATATGATTGTAAACAAATGTCTGACGAAGTATGAATCCAATCAGACACTATTAAGGTTGCAATTTGGCAAAAAACATGATTTTAACCAAAAAATGCTATCTCTATCTATATGCACTTGGATCTCCGAAGTTCACGGACGAATTTTTCTCTAACTCACACGATGTCTGTATATAATTGTAAACAAATGTCCCACGAAGTATTAATCCGATCAGAGACCATTAAGTTTATAATTTTTGCAAAGAAAACACAATTTTTAACGAAAAAACAGCTATTTCTGTCCATATGCACATGGATCTCCGAAGTTCACGGACGAATTTTTCTCTAACTCACACGATGTCTGTATATGATTGTAAACAAATGTCCCACGGAGTATTAATCCGATCGGAGACCATTATGTTTACAATTTTTGCAAAGAAAACACAATTTTTAACGAAAAAAGGCAATTTCTGTTCATTCGCACTTGGATCTCCGAAGTTCACGGACAAATTTTTTTCTAACTTACAGAATTTCTGTATATGATTATGAACAAATGTCCCATGAAGTTTCAATCCAATTAGACACTGCTAAGTGAATAACTTTTACACAAAAACAATATTTTTAACAAAAAAAATACTACTTTTCTCACTGACAGAATTTCTATATGACTGTAAACAAGCACATTAACACTCTCACGTTTTCACGTAAAGCATAGACCGGCGCACGCGACGTCGCCACGTACGTCACGACGCCGCTACGCTACGTACAGAGAAAAGAGGAACTAAACACGACCTGAGCGCGCCAAATTCAAAACCCATATTTCGCTCTTATAAAAAGTACATGGTTCTTTTGTGTGCTTACGCTCTATTGGCAATATGGCGATCACCCACGCGTTTTAAACGTGAAAAAACAGAATCTGAGCATTGATTAATAACCAAAAGCTTTTTTTACTTATTATAAATGGACTAATAATCATTAAATGATTAAAGTGTTATGATAAATAAGCCCATCTCAAATGTCACTAATATTCTTCATTACTGCCTAATATTGTAACAATTCTGTGAATATAATCTATCAAAACATTTAAATAATATGATTGTCTAGATACTTTTATATCATATTGATTATATTCAAATCTGTCTTTTTAATTATAATTAATAGAATTTATACGACTACTCGATGTTCACAATGAATCAAAGAGTTTAAATAACGGTGTGAGTGCCTATTAAAACGTCCCTAAGGGACATGTTAACCAACATTCAAAATATATCACAAAAACAAAATATATGATTATAATATTATGAAATTGTGAGTGCCTACTAATATAATTCTTAAAATTCGGTCATTACCTTCATGAATCATTGCCCCCATTGAGAATGAAAAATGTGACTCAATATTATCAAAAACAATGTTCAATAACATAAAAACAATATAATATTTACATACCGAATAAATTAAGATAATGGTCAAGAATACGGAGCGCAAAGCCCCCCAACAAAACGTTAAGGGGGGTTTGGGGGGCGGAGCCCCCCAACGAGTACGCGAAGCGTACTTGTTATTTATAGATCTGGCTCGAAGATCGCGAACTTATTCTTCTCTCTCTGTCTCAGTAGGAGAGAGAGAGAGAGCAGATATTAGAGTGTTTTGCACGACGCCCTGGGCAATAAAAGCCAGGTGTGAGAGGTATGCGTGTGTACGAGAGTGTTTGCGTGGTATGAGTATTGGTTTTGGTGATATCCACGCCGGAGGAAGAATTATAATTCGTTTTAATCAATTTTATATTTAATTTTGGGGTCCCTCAGATTTGGTGTAATCTTTCATAGGGCGCGTTACGGCGCGCCTCGAAAGTCAGACCTCTCATCATCGGGACTCGATGAGTAAAAACGGTCTTCCCTAGCAACGCTCGTGAAGCGAGACGTTGATATTAAATAATGAGAAAAGGGACCAAACTCGAGAAGCGAGGGGCAAGTTGAACTATGGTGCTCGAGAAGCGAGTTTGAGGAAATGCAATTGGTTGTTTTCCTTTGTAGGATCGGTCGGTGCCGTGAGAGGTAAAAAAATTGGTATTTCCTAGGACTCGACTGGAATCAGGAGGGCCCTAGGAAGGAAGATAAAAGAATTTAAAGGGATGGCGTGAATATGACAGGAGATGATACGAAGATCTTCGTGGTGTGCGAAAGAGAAAGACAGCGTGTGTGAGTGGTGTGTGAACGGTGTATGATTGTATCGCTCGCGTGTGTTTGTGTTCGTGCTAATCCGCTCGCGGATACAATGCTCGGATTAAATGAGTGAGAAAGACAGAAGGTCTTTCTCCAAATTACAATTCTGAGACGAAATTTAAAGTAACGCTCGATTTGAATATTCTCGATAAGAATCGAGATGTTAAATAGCTCGCAAGCGATTTAATCGCGGCTACAGATTTTATTATTCTATATAAAAAAATTATTTATCACGAGCGCACAACGCGTCGTGGTAGAGCTTTACACTCAATTTAGAACAATAAATTAAATTTCCCGATGGAAATTTTCCGAGAAGCTAACCTCCCTGCCCGAGCTCCACGTGCCTCGCAAGACTCGAGTTGTTAACTTAGAAGATTTGATAATTAACCCGTTTTTAAGCAATTAGAAGAAAGAAAAGAAAAAGCACGGAGCCAGCGCAACTATCCTTTATCCTTGATCCAACTTCCCAGCGCAATGCTGGGGGCTTCACAAGGAGAAAGGTGCTAACGCACTAAACGCAGAAAAACGCAGTAATCGGAGTAATCGGAGTGAATGCTATAAGGCCTTTTGATACAAAGTATCGAGCGGAGCTCGATACGTGACTCAAACTTTGATGGTTTGAAAGTAGAGTCCGGAGTTCGATTTCGCTGGCGCTTTTATAGGATCCGACACGATGAGGCTGGGAGTTCCCCTTCTCCAAGCTTCTATGGATTTCCATCGAATGTTCTGGATCTTTCGAGAACGTTCGATGATGTGACGTATTTCCGGCTCGTGTTTGACAAAGCTCTTGTGATCGCAAGACGTTCCACACGTTCCAAATGAGGAGAGGGAGAGTGGGCAGTTACACGAGGTGTGATTTAACTTGGGGCATGACACCTGGCCTAGGTGTTATGGCCCCACCTCTATTGCGATTATTGAATTTAGTGATGGGGGCCGAGAAGGCCGTCCCGTTACAATACACATATATACATACATATACAATTTAGTAGGAAAATACGAGTCAATAATACCATGACACTAATAGGGAAAACATATAACAACAACAAGAATTTATATTATCTAGATAATTGATAAGAACAATATAAAACACTCTTATAGTGGCGTGTTCCGAGCAAACTCTACTTGTATCCACTCACTCTGCTTCGCGCAATGTGAGTACCTACGGGGGAGGGGCTGTATGCTTCGGTCCTCTCCACTCTAGCGTCGCGCGACTGTAATAGACTACACGCCGAACGGGGCCAGCTACGGCCGCGCCCGACGTTAGGCCACACGGCCGACAGGCCCGTCACATCAAATACAGAGAGGAAATAGGCAGCCGGCTGAAACGCTCCCATCGAGACACGACAGACGGCGACACAAACCGGTCTCGCACCCGAGCAAGCCCGCACGACCGATAACACGGCTCGTTACATGAATGTGCAAACCACGCACATCAGAGGAAACTTACCATTGGTAGTAGAAATAAGAAAAATGAAATAGAAATAGGAATAACACTAAAATAAAATAAAATAAAATAAAAAGATAGCAATAATAATAACAATTTTAATAAATAAATAAACCACCATATATTAAAGATTCAAACAAACTATTTACGAAATCAATGTTCCAAACAAATCTTCAAATAATAAATTTCATTGAGTTAAAATTCAGGTAATTAAAATTCCAAATAGTTAAATTTTTAATAACTAAGGTTTAAATGACTAAACTTCGAGCAATTAAAATCTCTAAACAAGTAATGTTCACATAGATGAATTCAAAATGATTAAAATAATTAGAGTTTTAAATAACTAAATCTCAAATAAACAAAATGTTATGAACAATTAAAGTTCAAATAATTAAATTCCAGAAAAAGTTAAGAACAATTAAAGTTCAAATAATTGAATTCCAAATAAATAAAATGCCACAAATAATTAAAATTTTAAATAAAAAGTTCAAATAATTCTCAAATAACTAAACGCCGAAGTAGAAATACTTTTGACTAGAATAAGTAAATGTAGTATTCATTAAGGAAAATTGATCACGAACAATGAAGCAAATGAGTGAGATCTGTAATCATAACGAGGAAAGGGGAAATAAACGAATGAACAATGAGATAAGATGAAATAAACAAAAAGAAAACACATTTATTAAAATGTCATAGAAGCGAATACAAGTCGACACTTTCAAATCCTCGGAATTAATACAACTCAAAGCCATCGTCACTTAACTCCTCGTCGCTCTCTCCAGCGGGTCTCACCCGGCAACCCCCGGGCACCCAGACACCCGAGGCCAGAAAAACCCCGTGGAGGAAATACCCGTTGTAAATGGGCAGGCGTGGTTCTGCAAACATCCTTACGAGTCCCAAATCATCGTCCTCCCAAGGATTAAAATTTCTCCTCTCCTCACGTGTCGCTTCCCTCCCACGACGCACAAGTCCTCCAGCAGCTCGACACCGCCGCCAGAGCCACTCCTGGAACAAAAACAGACTTAAAATTTAAGAAATAGAAGAAACTGCTACTAAGGAAAATGTAATAAGTACAAGGGAAAAGATAATTGATCAGACAAAAATACGTACTTTAAACACGGCGAGAACCAAACTTCCGTTTTCCATAGTTCAAAATACACTGTTGAACAATTAGAATATAAAACACTTGCGGCTCGACTGCCTGTCGAGGCGAGAATAAGACGCTCCGCGCTTACCTACAAAAAGCTGACCGCGCGAAAACTTAAATTTCAAGCGCAAGAGACTTTGCCTTTAGAACTATACAACTCGCGTGTTCCAAACAACGACAGAACACGGCCCAGGGATTCCTACTGCAGCGCGCACGAAAGGCGCGAAAATTCAAACGCATTAACACCCCTAACTCTACTCATAAGGGAAGGAATTAACAATAATCTAACTGAAATGAAATCATTTCAGATCTGTGTTGGGCAGCGACGATTACTCCATTACGCCTATCACGAATAACTCTGGGATGTACTCCGATCGCTTGGGATCTTTAAGATCGTACCAAACATCGTGGAACCTGATTACCCACGTCGACCTTTCAAAATTCTTGAAAATTAATTTTGCATTGTCCCAAGAATGGTCCACATTATCACGGGAATGCCAACTACTGCAGAAGAAATGCAAAGTAAAAGGTCAAATTTCAAGCATGAAGGAAACGCTCAAGAACCTCGCGCGGGACCAACTAGATATAGAAAACCTAGTGCACGAGGATAAAGAACCACTAGGAAATAGAAGAAGAAGAGCGCCTCTCGATTTCATTGGATCGATCAGCCGAGCTCTTTTTGGCACTCTTGATGCAGAAGATGCGGAATTTTATAATAACAAAATAGAAACTCTCGAAAACGACACGCGGTCGATAGTCGACCTAATCGCCAACCAAACGCATATAATTAAATCAAAGTTTAACGAAGATCGGCTCCGTGTCACGAATCTCACAAAAATCTTTACGGAAAAAATTGGAAATGTATCTCGAGCGCTATCCATATTAAGTAACGAATTGTTAACCGTAGAATATAATGAAGTAATGACAGACGCAGCCGCGACTCTGGAACTCAGCATTGCGGAACATGAACTCGATTCGCCAGTCCTCACAGACGCAATAATTTTCGCAAAACAGGGGCAACTACATCCTCGCCTGTTATCACCCGCACAACTATTACAGGGTGCGAGGGCTATCCAGCATGAGCGCCCAAATTCCGAATCAATTCCCAAGCTACTGAAACTTTCGGACATCACAATTTATCAAACGAAAGGAAAATTAATTTATGTGATAGCAGTGCCTCTGCTGAGCCTACAGAAATATACGCTGTTCAAAAACGTTCCTCTCCCGGTGTATCAACATTCCACGCCTCATGGCTCGAATTTTGCTTTCATCAAACCCACCGCTCCATTTACCGCGACCACGGACAATTTAGAAACCTACTTTCGGCTCAAAGACGACGACCTACGTCTTTGCAAAACAAGTGCCGACCGTTTCGTCTGTGAACACGTGAACATTCTGTATCGTGTGGACTCTTACAGCGACTGCGAAGTTAAAATTATCACTGAACCTCATTTCCAAAATTTCGGGTCGTGCGACGTACGCATAAAAACCAGCATCCGAACGCATTGGTCCCGAATACACCTGTCGAACCAATGGATTTTTTCATGCGAAAGTCAGGAAACCCTCCGTATCAAATGCCATGATTCAGAACCCCGCGCGATTACAATACACGGGTCCGGAATTCTCCGTCTTCGCCCACGATGCGAAGCAACGACAACATCAGCTATCTTGTCATCCATCGACGAAATATCAACCACGGGATTAACCGAATTTGCACCGCGAGCCCCCTTGAATGTCTCGAACATCTACGCTACAGCAATAGATGCCGCGGAACCCATTAACATAACAGACCTCCTCGACAATATCCAATCTCCTACGCTCCTCGATCCCAATAACAAATTCGATTCCGACATTGCCGACGGTGGAGTAGAGCTCCAAACCGTCATTAATCGAGCTAAAGATCTGTTAAAGCAAAATAAAGTACACCGAAGGATCCATCAACTTGAGACCATCGGATCATATTCCTTCCTCGGATTGGGAAGTCTATTAATCTTCTCTGGACTAGCTTGGAAATTTTCATTATTCTCCAAACTCAGCTGCCTAGGCACGTTAATTCAATCCACGTGCCAACGTAAACCCAATGGCCAGATGAGACAACGATACCAAGAGAGACCACCAATCGAGATCATCGAGCTGAAGGAATCTGCGCCTGCCCAGAACACTAGCCAAAGGCGCAGGGCAATCTTGGCCGAGCCAACGCACAGAGCAGTCACAGAAAACCGTCCGATGCTTAGGGCCAGCCAACCACCAAGGACCGTTAGACCTGCGGAGGTGGCCTGGCCTCGCGAAGAACAACCTTCGCAACAGCTTTCGTACTCCAAGCGTCTCGATTCATCCGAATTCTGAACGAACAAATAGGTATCCCACCTCCGAAAACAAATGAACCCGAATCTACAGGTATGACAAAACAAACACCCTCTTTACTGATGAACCTATCAAAAAAATAAAATCTAGATCCATAAGCATATTTTTTCCAAGAAAACCCAAGATTATTCCTATCAAAAAAAAAAGAGAGAAAAAAACCCACTTACGTGCATACTAAGAAGAATATAAATTCCTAATCTCAATGTTACAGGATACCCCGCTTGATGGGCTAAGACAACATTCGTCGCACCAATATTACCACCCTGCTACACTCTATTGGCAATCACCGTCTACTTCGACGAACAGGAAACCTCTCCGATCACTGGAAACTCCATGGGAAATCCAGGACTACTGTACTCACTGGACCGCGACTCTTCGAGAACGCTACGCCTCGACCCCCGTAAAATCAACTCGCAACGTGAACACACACAACACTTGATTTTTCCCTGCCCAAAATGTAATTACCTAAGCGTAGACCGAAAACAATTTCGCTTCTCTTTTAACAACAAAGAAAACGGCGCGACGTGCTTCGCATTCAGTTCTCTAATTGATAGCTAGATCACTATATGGCCCTAGCTAATTCTTAGAGGGGGAGGTGTTACGTCTCGCCCCTCTTTTCGTGAACGCATATTTTTATCTCAACATTTACTCACGTTTATAATTAAATCGAAACAACATTGCAATTATTGCTCCCAACTCCAACAAACTCCCCAGACATTCACACGCCCGGGCGGAAATCGTCCTCCAATTTCCGCTGACAAATTTCCTCCATTCTTCCACAATAATCCTAAGAAATATAAAACTCCATTATCCACATCCGCTAAAAACGATGCGCGAAGCATCGCGCGATATACCCGTCCCTTTTCATTCGCAAAATCCAGCAATTCACACATTTTCTCCGCTCGCGCGTGGCATGCAAAGTCAGCGTCTTTGCCCCCACCTCGCGTCCACCTAATAGCTTCCCACATTCTTAAAACCAGTCTTAATTCCACCTTCAACCAATTAACATTTCTTTGCCCTGTTATTATATATTATTGTCTTGTATCTTTTTACTATTTTGTTCTGTGTAACTTTGCTATTTTTGTCTTGTATAACTTTATCAATTTTGTCATTTGCCATTTGTAATTTCTTGTAAACCTGTATTTCTCGAATATTGTCATAAGCGGTGACAATATTATTAACATTTATAATTGTGTTTACCAATTCTTTATCTTGTGAAGAATAAATCTTATAATTATTATCCTCAATAAAAACATACAGAATTTAGATTTTAATCTATTAATCGAACGACGAATCCCCAAATATATATATATATTCAATAAACGTCTACAAATCGAGCTGAGACGTAACACATGGCATATATGCTACATATTAATGTAATACAACTAAAATATATTTTCTGCGTATATTTTGCATAGATAAATTTCCATGGGGGTAGGCCATCAACAGTATGCCCGCGTACATATACGTGTTTAGTATGTATATAGAACAGCAGCGCGTATCGCGTCGTTCCATCCGTCGTATGTGTGAGTCCACAGCTATGTGTGAGTTCATACTGCGTCTTCATCTTCACAGTACATAATATATACTGTGCATCTAGAGTGTTAACGTTTTAATAGTTATTATAGACTCTGTGAAAACCTTTGGAAAAAAAACCACAGCAAAAATAATAATAAAAATATTAACAATGAAAATAACAACAGTGCAAAAAAACAATCAAAACTATTAAAATCGCAAAAAAAACAATTTCTTCAAAAATAATTACAATTTTGAAAAACAAAAGGAAAAGAAAAAAATCCAAGCCGTGCAAACAAATGTAATTAGTCTTTGAAAGAATCCGGAGGCCTTCAGAGGCTCTGCGAAAGATTTCGGAAAGTACACAAAAAATAAAATAAAAATAATGAAAATATCAAGAATGAAATTAATAGCAATTTAATAAAAATTATTAAAACAATTTCTAAAAAAATAAAAAATAAATAATTAAAACAATTTAAAAATTACAAAAAAATTCAAAGAAAACATCATTTTTACCAAAATAATAACAATTTCGAAAAACAAAAGAGAAACAATGCAGGCTGGGCGGAAAATATCAGTAGACTTCCAAGGCGCGATGGCCTTGGAAGGCGTTTGGAGACGTTCGGAGGCAACCAAAAATATCAATACTTAAAATAATTACAATTTAAAAAAATCACAATTTAAAAAATCACAACCCGAACAATTTTAACAATTTTTTCGGTTTGTTAGTTTTTGCGTTAGGCTTCTCTCTCTCTCGCTTCATTCATTGGCAGAAATAATTTGTTGCGTCAGCGAATTGCATACCAGTATTTACTTCCACGGCGTGTAATTGCACACACCCTGATTTTTTTTGATTGGGCTATTTCGAATCCTCCATTCATTAAAAATTCTTTCGATTTTTCGTAACAAGTCTTCTCACAGTAAACAATTTCAATCGACGGTATATTTTTTGAAGCCCATCCGTAGAGGTCTTGGTAAGACGGTATAAGATTGTTGTCAATTTTTTTAAGCGATCTTTCGCGGGATCATTTAGACAGAAATTAATGATCAGCAAGTAAATTGAATACTAAAAAATCAATATCCTGCGAACAACCAGAGATCCCATCGTTTTTTTTTAATATTGGTAATGAATTCTAGTATTTTTGAGAACTTTTATTTAAAATTCGGAGGGGGCTAGGTTTGGGTATGGTAATTTAAATTTTTGAAAATCATTTCGACTTCTTAAATTTGTTTTTAAAAAATTGGACAATTGTATTCTGCTATGAAGGCTCCAAAAAATCTAATAAAATTTGAGAGTTGTTTTTGGGATCTGACGATAAATATAACTTTCTAAATAATGTATCAACATTGTATTGTCAAGTCACTTTTCAATATTATTAACCCTCAGCGAGTCATGAGATGGGTGGAAAGAAGAGACGCATTTTTATATGCTCATGTACACTGTAAAAAAAACAGTAAATTTAATGTACCGACGAACATGAAATTTACAGAAAGCGTACATTAAATGAGAATTAATGTACTTTGCACTGAAAATTCATGTACCAGACATTAAAATTACTGAATTTTGCTGAAAAATTACATCACTTGTTCTTTAATGGACCTTTTCATGAACAAGTACATTAAATTTAACGAACTTTATTGAAAATTGCAAATATGTCATGAAATTTAATGCAGAAATTCATTGAATTTACATGATGGGTGTTGTATAATTTTCAAACACAGATTTTGAGATATTACTGTTGAAAAGAAAAGTAAATTTAATGCTCTAAAGTACCTGAAATTTACAGAAAGCCCACATTAAATGAAAATTAATGTACTTTGCACTGAAAATTCATGTACCAGACATTAAAATTACTGAATTTTGCTGTAAAATTACAGCACATGTTCTTCATGGACCTTTTGTTGAACAAGTACATTAAATTCAAACTTTATTAAAAATTCCAGATATGACATGAAATTTAATGCAGAAGTTCATTGAATTCAAATGATGGGTGTTGTATATAATTTTCAAGCATATAGATTTTGACATATTACGGTTAAAAAAGAAAGTTAAGGATTTTGACTTCAGATTTGCAATCAGGAGCTGCTACAACTTCCGAGTGCTAAGTTTCATCCGCATCAAGTCATTTTTGGATGTTCGGTCTCCATATTGGATGCGCCATTTGGAATTTCAGAATTTCCAGTTTAGACTTATAAACAGCGTCCCTAAGCACCCCCAGTACTAAATCTCATCCGGATAAAATAATTTTTACATTCTCGTCCGCCATATTGCAGGTGCCATTTTGAATTTAAGAATTTTCAATTTAGATTGGTGATCAACGATCCCAAAAACTGTCGATCGCCAAGCTTCATTGAAATGAAATCACTGCTGCATTTTGATCCGCCATTTTGAGTTTCAGAATTGTTCAGATTCATGATCATTAAACCACAAACTCCCAATGACCGACTTCCATTGAAATCAGAACGTTTTTCAATTTTGATATGTCATATGGGATCCGCCATTTCGAATGGTATAAAGTTCGCTATTTTTAATTGAAATTCGAATTGGCGAATCCGAAAATCAATTTTCACGGACTATCACGCACATTCAAAAGTATATCATTATTTTTTTTGCACTCCAGTATTCATATGTCACATAAGTAAAGGAAGTTCATAAGTAGTCGGTAGCGTAATAGGTAGCGTGTTAGGTACGATAGGTAAAATGATAGGTAGGGCGCAGGTTCGAGTCCCCGTCGAAGAGAGTGAAATGAGATCGGACAATTCGCGCAGATTTGATTTTTTTCTCTATATCTCTTTCTGGGGCTGGTGTACTAGGCAAATTACATTATTTTCTAAAGGCTATATATTTTTTATAATATGTTTAACAATAATTTATTCCAGCAAATTTATGTAAATTTCATGAACCCAATTTCTGTAAAACTAATGAACCCAGCATTACTTTTAATGTAACGTCACTTGAAAACTACAGCACAATGGTGTTTGAAATTTGTAAATTCATTTGTAAAGGCATTTGTAAAAATAAAGAAACTATCGGAGAAATTTCCTAAGCAGGGTCACTGCAAAATTAATAAGCCCAGCATTATTTTTAATGTAACGCTGTTTGAAATTTGCAGCATTGTAGTGCTTGAAATTTTATGAACGGTACATGCATAAAAACTTCCATTAAATTTCAATAAGTTTTTTTTTTACAGTGTATGTCGATTGGAGGGTAAAAACATTGTGGCGTTCACTCATATATAAAGTTGCGATGAAAAAGATCCTGTATGTTTGTATAAACAAGTGTCACACGAAAATTCGCCCCGAATATTCACACATGCATCATGCATGTATATTTGCGGCAGGGTCACGATTCTCATGCATAGGGAAATTTCTCCTCCGAGATTTGCCGTGTACACATCCTTGCGACGAGTACGTTCTCATATGGCAGAAGACTATTGCTCGCTGACGTGCGACAAAAGGTGGCCGAAGAGACCGCCGCATTCATGCAGCACCAACTGTGAAAATTTAACACAAGTCAAACTTCCGCGGCGTATCGTGATGAGATTTACATAGCGAAGGAAGTTTGTTCGAAAAATATCCCAGAATTGATAGACTTGGTGATACTTTTGATCAAGAGAGGGAAAAGAAAAATCATGAAAAGTCATATAACCACGATAGAAACTGCCGATTCTATTGAAAAGTCGAATTCAATATAGCTGTTGCTAAATCGTTTTTGCGCAAATCTAAATTGCGGTCGTACTCTCGTGTCGATGGTTCGAAACTTTCCACGTTATTCTGAACTTCTCACTTCTACAATATCCGAATCACACTTAAGACAAAGAATTACAATCGATTTTCGATAAATATTCATGGAAAATTGTTTCAATTGTCATTTCACTTTGGACTTTGTTTCCACGGAAAAGGAAAATCGTCCTCTTGGTACATCGTTTACGATTTGTTCGAACAATTCTATAGAATCTACACGGAACTAGCAGCGATCGAATTATTTTACATATTTCTCACGCATGATTTCTATCGAAGAAACAATTTTCACCATTTTAGAAAATGCTTCTGAAAAAAGTTATATGCAATAAATTTTCATCCCGACAATTTACTGTTCTTCCGTGAAGCATAAATTTCTAATCGAATGATGTTACTGTTCCTCTCCAAGATGAATACGATTTGTACATCGCAATATTTTGTACAATACGTTTTTTCATAGTTGCGGTAATGGAAATAAAAATTCTTCCAGTCATTTTAGTCTCGAGATGATAAATCACCGTGGTATGCCCTAGTCGTACATGTAAAGTTCGGTCTCTGTCTCTCTCTCTATCTCTTTCGTATGTTTAGCCTCTCGGTGTGATAACTGCAGCACGTATGCGTGCATAAATGCATAGACGGTTGAAAAGATAGATCCACATATGTGCATATGTATGTATATCACACATGCACGGATATATATGGGTCATTCCACGTCAAATCGACCAAGAGTTGGAATCAACCTCTCTCAATTTCGATGAAATTTGGTCAGAAGTTTTCGTTTTCAATAAAACGGAATTCTACCAAAGGAGAAAAATTAAAATTTTTCTTTCAAAAGTTATTTAAAATTTAGAATTTTACAAAATTTCAAATCTTTCAAGTGTTTTTTCAAATATCTCGAAAACTATTCTAGTTACGAAAAATGATTCTGAACTCGTTTTTAAGAGTATACTTGGGGCTACGAAAAAAAATATTCCGAATTTTTTTTTTGAAAAATGATTAATTTGGAAAATTTTGAATTCTCAATAATCGTGAAAATCCAAGTTCCATATGTTATTTTTGGTTCAATTTTTCGTAAATAATACCTTGTACTGATCTTAAAAGATCCTGAAATTTTCAGAGTCGTTTTTTTTTCTTCAAAAATATAAATTGTTTTATTTTTTAAAATCGTGCAAATTCACGACCAACATTTAATTTTTGTTTCATTTTTTTAAATTTTAATAAAAAATTTAATGTTGATCGTGGATTTGCACGATTTTAAAAAATTCAAAAATTTATATTTTTGTAAAAAAAAACACCTCTCTGAAAATTTCAGGATCTTTCAAGATCAATACAAGATATCACATTAAAAAAATTGAACAAAACATAAAATATGGAACTTGGATTTTTACGATTTTTGAAAATTCAAAATCCTCCGAATTCATCATTTTTCAAATTTTTTTTCAGAATTTTTTTTTTTTCATAGCCCGAAGCACTCTTTAAAACGAATTCAGAACGATTTTTCGTAACTAAAATAGTTTACAAGATATTTAAAAAATAAATTTGACAGATTTGAAAAATTGTGAAATTTTGAGTTTTGCATAACTTTCGAAAAAAAAATTAAACTTTTTTTCCATCTGTAGAACTTCGTTTTACAGAAAACGAAAATTTCTGACCAAATTTCATCGAAATTGAAAGGGTTCGATTCGATCTCTTGGTCGATTTGACATGGAATGACCCATATATATGTAATATAGAGTGCAGAGGCAAGTGTAAGCTCATCGTCGAGCTCCGCGACTCCACGTGCGGTCTTAACCGTGCCCGAGGCCGAAGGTACCGACCATTAATAGTTATAGAGCGACACCCCTCGGGCTGGCACCCTTTTACCTCTCGCCACTCTCACGCCAGCAGCAACAGCAGGAGCACCAGTCATACCCTTGGTTGACACCAGGGGCTCCATGTGCTATTTATTACCAGGGTAATGATTATTTATTAATCTAACCCCATCAACGATATCGCGCGGTAAATTTGTCGCGGTTGCCGCTACTGTTTGTCCAAGTATATGGTATACGTGCATGTGCATGTACATGGTGCACGGATTTCGAGAGCTGTTTCTCTGCAGTGAGAATAGCCAAGCAAGAGATTGTACGAGAAAGAGAGAGAAAGAGAGAAAGAGTGAGAGAGAGAGAAAGAGAGAGGGAGAGAAAGAGAGAGAGAGAGAAAGAGAGAGAGAGAGTCTTATCAAAGGGCGGAGGTGTGATAGAGACAAACAAGCACTCTGTCTCTATAGTCGTCGTCTATTTTTATTCGATTACCTAAAAAAAATCCTGATTGGGATTTTTTAGGGATGCTCTAAAAGAGAAGTCCTTGCTAGATCCCTGATACGTCCCCAGTGGTGTCCTTATTAACGCTAACCGGCAATCTAAAAATTCATATTTCGATCGAATCTCGATCAGGATTTGTTAGGACAACTCCAAAATGAGTATACCTGTGCAAAAATTAGCTGGGATCTTCCAGTTTCCTGTAAAATCTCGATTGGGATTTCTTAGGGATACCCTGATAAAGGAGTCTTTGCTGGATCCCTGCTTGGCCCTAGGTTGATTCCTTATTATAATGCTAAAACCAAATATTTTTTATTTCATACTTCTTGTGATTACATAAGTTACGATTAATTATAGGGCGCGCTTCAACAAGATATTGGGGCAAAACACATTCACACAATGTTTTAGTCATTAATAAAGACAATGTGTGTAGCTCAGGTGCCTTCCCGAAAAGTGCCCATTAAAATGGGCAAATATAATTTATATCAGTAACGATCCTATAGGATTCTCATCCCGTTTCGGCAAATACAAAAACTTAATTTTCCGATATCCTTTCACTAAGTTCAATGTTATGTTATAAACTATGGTTTCATGAAGTAGAAGGTCGAAGAAAAGTAAAGGTTTTTTTTAAGGTGGCCTAATTTTCATATGTATTTGCGGACTACGTGTATATTCATTCATCGAAATGGTCCAGTTAATTGAAAAGAGAAGCCGAAAGGTAAGCATTGGCCGGTATATTTTGTGGGAATCTTATAGACACTCCTTACGAAAATCACAACTATTAATTGATCCCAGATTTCTAAGATCAATTTTAAACAGAGGCTGAATTGGTATTATTTATATATTTACATATTTATTAAAAAAAATAACTCCCAGAGAACGGTCAAATGATAAAAACCAGACGATTCGGTGATAAACTTTTGTTCGAATTAATAAATAATTGACAGAAAACAAACGAAGATATTTCTTCGTTTAAAATTGCCTCAAACTTCTGCCTAGATTCATTGAGGCGCACGAATTTAATTTTCACTTTAATTATATCGTTAATGCTCGTTTTTCCGTTGAAGGCGGATTCTCATTGCCTTACTTAAATGAATTTTGAATATATATTCACGAGAAATCAGCTTTCGGCATTGAGTATGCACACAATGGGTACACCAGAGTACACCAGATTGAGCTTCGGATTGGAGAACAATGGGCGTCATTACGCCCTATTGCGCAAAAGCATCCCTCGGATGATCCTTTCCACCACTGGCACAAGCAAGAGCAGCAACACCAGCAAAGCAAAAGATATACAGCGGACAATATCGAGCTTTGACAATGCTCGATTCTCGCGAGTCAGTATCACACCGAAGGTCACCGAAGCGGGAATCAATCTGCTCGAGCGGACTTTGCAAACGAAAGCCAATAGCTAGTTTTATCGAGAGAAAAAGAAAGAAAGATAGAGGCAGAGAGAATTAGAGAGAGGAAACAAAGTGTAAGCAATTTCAATTCAAAGGGTCAGAATTTCCTTTGCTTAAAAATAAAAATACTCATAAAGCCTCCAATCGTAATTAATGTGGAATTGATCAATAAATGAACGTACACTGAGAAAAAAAAATTGTTGAATGAACTAAATCTTTAGTCGCATACGCACGACTAAATATTTAGTTGTACAAACCCAAATTTTGTTGCCTGAATCATATTTTGGTCAACTGATATGCAGAATTATTCAAAAAACTAATTATTTAGTTGGACCCAGTAAATATTTAGTCGAGCGTATGCAACTAAAGATTTAGTTCAATCAACAATTTTTTTTCTCAGTGTAGGGGTAAAAAAAGAAGATCTTTCGGTTTGTAATGATACTCTCCCTGAGAATTGGAAAATTACATTTTCACATTTTTAATCTAGTTTAATAATTGTAAGTATACTAATAAAAGAAAGAACAAATTATTATTTTCCATATTTTCGTTTGTAGGAAACTTCAAAATTCCCTGGCCTGGTACTTACGAACTTTCGGTTCGTTGCTTTTGAAGACAATTGAATTAACTAGTTTTCACGTAATTTGAAATCGTTGTTTTGTTATCCAAATTCATGGAGGAAAATAACATGAGAAGATTTCTGTAAGCAGTAACTAAATTATGGAACTCTCTTGGTCGATATTAAACGCAAGAGGTTGTTAAGACAGATGAGGACGAAAGGGTAAAAAGAATATGAATACGAATGGAATAAAGAATAAATAAATAATTAAAATAAAGTTAAATATAATTATATAGGGCCATTTTTCATATATGAATTATGTATAATTATATATAATCTTTTTCCCCGGGTATGTACGCCGTGCGCGCTCTTATATAGCGACCCAGTGATGAAGCGATTCTCGAATTCTGCAGGTAGCAGTGGAGGAACACTACGGCTATGAACTTCTCGGAATTCACTTCCACTAACCGTCCTAGAGCGCTCCTATAGAGAGGAGGTACTGAATATGGGCGTGTATTTAAATATATGCATGGTTATGTTACACCTCTTGGATGTGCAATGATTACAAACATAGATAGAGCATAACCTTGCGTGTTTGTAACCTTCCAGCTCACCTCGACAGATTGTTTGCCACGGTATTTCTCAGTTGCTCACGGGCAAGGGCACGGCCATCGTGTATATATTACGTAACATAAAACACACCTGGATCGTGCTTTAACGTGATCATTCGGGTAAACACAATCTCCGCCCGTCTCTATTTCTCTCTCTCCCTCTCTCTCTTACATTATATCATAGACAATCCGTGCTATTTTGTAAGTAAATTATGAAACATTGGAGAAGCAAAAATATATATCTGAATAGATGAAACGTTCTTTGGAGAAGGTCCATTTCATTTATACGTGAATACAGTGGAAAATCTTGTATTCCTCACTCGTTCGTTGGCCCCTTTCTTCAACATTTAACGGGTCATACGCAGTCATGAAGCTCAAAAAAGCGATTTTTCACGAATTTTTTTTGGAAAGACATTTGAACTTATTAACGTCAAAATTTATATACATATTTTTGTAACTTTCAACTTGATTTCGAAATGTTTCTAAAAAAAAAAAGAATAATTTTTTAAAAAAGGCAGTGAACACGATATCTCGGGATAGGATCATCGAAAATAAAAAAATTAAAAAGAATTCGTTAATGTAAGGTATGAGCTAGTATTTGATCGAAGGAATAAGCAAAATATTTATTTTTAATAAAATAGCGATTCATATAGGGATTTGTAATCAATACAAGCCTGCAAGGCTTATAAGTGGGAATGCTGAGAACTGTTCACAGCAGAGTTGCCACCCGTCCTGATTTTCCCAGGACAGTCTCGATTTTCCCGGGACAGTCCCGATTTTTGTAACATTGTCCGCATCCCAACAGCATATGACCGACCGATTGTCCCGGTTTTTTTGCCCGAATGGTAGCAACCCTGGTTCACAGGGAGCCTTGTTTTGCGGTGCAGATTTGATTTGGGAGAATTATTATTTGGTGGAGATTCGTTCTGGTAAGCTTGTTATTTGGTAAGAATATACATTTATATTTGCCAAAGATGTTATATGGCAAACTGGTTATTTGGTAGTGATATTGGAATAGTAGGTAGTGATAGTAGCGATGTATTTCTGGTAAAGAAATGAGTGGCAGAGCTGTCAATGTGCTTCAGCATTATCGGATTTCAAGTTTTTTTTAAATGTTATATTGCACGTAAAGTACTATGGATAAATTAACTGGGAAGAGGGGCGTGATAATTGTAAAATAATCATGACAAAGGGTTTCTCAACATTCATAGTGACTTTTTCCCGATCCTATAATGGCGATAAAAGTTTAACGTTGAGCCGGAGTATTAAGCATCAAGCTTGCGACATCGACCAATGATTGGATTACGATGGAAGATCACTAGCCTCGGGCGTTGATTCGATGTTCATAATCCTCTCCAACGAACAGCCTATGTATATACATATAGGGCATTCCAAGTGAAATCGTCGGGTCATTTTCGTCGGGTCATGAGATCCTTGCATAACGTTTTTTTCGCATTGATTCCGCTTCAAAAACAGCCTAATTTTTTCAAAGAATTATCTCGCCACTTCTCCAGGTAGCATTTGTGTGTAAAAAAGAGATAACTGAAAAAACACCATTTTTAAAATTCTGCAATTTTTTTTTACAGATTCTGGATAAAATATAAGTAATATCTATCATGATTAGAAAGTGGGATGTGGCTGCTTTATATTTTTTTGGAATAATTTCCTTTCTTTAACCCCTCGACTGGTGAGCCCGCCACATGGTGGGCTGTCGGAAAAAATGCGTCAAATACGAAATTTCTGAGAATTGCAGAACTAAAATCCGTACTCGTGGATTTTCGGGGTCGCTGATTACAAATCTCCACTAAAAATTTGGAAATTCAAGATGCCAGATCCATTATGGCGGACCGAAAATGCAAAAAGTCATTTGACGAGAGCGAACGTTGGTACTCGGGGGTTTTCGAGGTCCCTGATTACAAATCTGCACTCTTTTAGAAGCTGAATACATATTTATTTGTCACCTCCAGCCTTAGTTCACTCGTCGAATGACTTTTTGCATTTTTCGTTCGCCATCTTGGATTTCTACTTTTGGAGTGCAGATTCGTAATCAGTGATCCCAAAACCCTGGAGTACGAAATTTCAAGTTGATAGTAAGAAAAAAATTGTCTACCAGTGAAGGGGTTAAATCTCTAAAATAAAATGTGGAAATTGATTTCAAATACCCCTCACATGAGTAAAAAAAAACAATAAAACTCGGAAAATTTCGATATATTGCATATTTTTCAAAATAAATGTGAAAAATATTTTATTGAAAAAAAAAATTTTCTTCTTTATTTGGAAAAATATGCAAAATATCAAAATTTTCCAAGATATATTTTTTTTTTTTTCTCATGCAAGGGGTATTGGGAATTAATTTTTTCATTTTATTTCAGAGACTGCAAAAAAGAAAATTATAAAAAAACATATGAGGCATTCGCATCCCACTTTCTAATCATGATAGATATTACTTATTTTTAACCCAGAATCGGTGGAAAAAATTGCAGAATTTTAAAAATTGTGTTTTTTCAGTTATCCTTTTTTGTACAAAAATGATCACCGCGCCACCTGAAGGAATAGCGAGAAAAATCTTTTAAAAAATAAGACTATTTTCGAAGTGGAATCAATGCGAAAAAAAAAGTTATGGACGGATCTGATGACCCGAGGGAAATGATCGCACGATTTCACTTGGAAAGCCCCATATATATATATATATATACATATATATATATATATATATATATATCGGCTTTGCAAAACCTCGCACGCCTCGAATTAAATTTATTCCAACTCCTTTATGGCTTTCATATCAGCGGGATACCAGCTCTCGAGTCTCTCTACTGGCACGATATGCAACACATTGTAGCTTATAACGATAAACAATTGAGAAAAAAAGGAGGATGGCTTCGAGAGGTAAATGTACCAACGACCCGCCCTGACCTATGACAATGATGAAAATGTAATTTTTTTCTCTCACGCGATGATTTTTTTTACGCGTTCTGTACAAACAAGAAATTACGATAATTAAACGCGACACTGGACGATACGATAGCTCACCTTCGGGTAATAAAAAGACAATAAGGAAAAATTTAATAAATCTATATACTTTAAAACGGTACCCAAACTTATTATTTTCTCACCGGAAGATGACAAATCGCATGTCTCGCTTGTTCTTCAGTTTCATCTTACGTTCTTCCACTTACTCCTGTATATTTCATCCCGGAAAAAAGCACTTTGTTAACTTCCGCGCGGGTTAACTTTATCCAGCTATGCGAAATCACTTTACAAATTCTATTTTTACCCGTAATATAACTATAGCTATAACACTCGGGTACTCATAAGTTTGTTAAAACGGAAAGTTTCGGTATTACTCTTCGTGCGGAATAGGTATACGTGACAAGAGAGAGTGAGAGACAGAGAGAAATAGAGGAAGGAAGAAAGAGAGGAATAGAGAAAGGAAAATAATAGAAAAGAATGGAAGAGGTAAGAATGAGCCTTCGGTTTATTACCGATGCAAGTGGAGGAATCACACCTCAAAATTCTGATTCTCTCATCCATTCTCTTTTCTTCTGAATGTCTCTCACTCTTTTTCTTTTTTTCCCTTTTTCCTACATCAAGGAAGCCAAGGGTAGCAGTTTACTGCATATTGAACTCACCCGACCATCTACAGACGCACACATATACCCACACACAGGCACAAGAGCTTAGGTAATTAATCCAAAGGTTTGTGGCTCTTGTCGCATTGTTCTTCGAGATTCATACAGCGTCCGCGTGAAACTTCGTGTCTGCGTTGTCGCGTCCGCTTGGCTCTGAAGTTACCGCTACCAGTATTTCTGTGTCACCTCTCTTCCGTATCCTCTCAGCCTCTCATCGTTCTCCTCCTCCCGCAACACTTCCATTGTCGGACACTTCTCGAATCTTCTTTCACTTAGACGTAATTACGACTTTTACATGAATCAGTACTAGACATTCGTGTTTTATGTTTCATTGCTATTATTTTTTTTCACAAAATGGCGCAAAGCAACGAGAATGAATGAACGCCTCTAGCACGACGCTTGTAGAGGCTATCCTCGAATTCATAAGATTGGTAGCAGTTTTCGGTCTCGAGCTTACTTTTGTCACGATAATCCGTAAAGCCGCTTTGGCGCGGAGCTTCATTTTCATTATCTATGGGACACAATTACTAAAGAACATCGTCGTTGTCTCGCCTCGCTTTTAATGTTAATGCGCGTGAAAATCCTCCTCCTACCCAGCAACTAATCGTAACTTCACAATTCAGTATTGTAGAACGCACGTAACTTAGCGGTTAATCCAGTCAGACGAGCTTTTCCCTCTCGGTCTTTCTGGCTTTATGATTATTGTGCATTGATGATACGCTGGTGGGGATTTGGGGAAAGCCACGTTTTCCGAGTACAGAGAATATTATAACATCCAGAGTATTAATATGGACCGTTTTTCGGGAGCGGCTTTCGAGATAATGCGGACAAGATAATAATAATAATTTGAATGTCACGTGATTATAATAAAAGAGAGAAGTGGTTTGCACTGGGTCGACAAAGGTACGGATCGCTGAGCCGAATTAACGATTCATGTTTAGTTAAGTTTTGATTAGTAAAGTTCTTTAAAATGAGAACTCATCATTCAATTAGCTCAAGCACTTGGTTGAAAAATCCTGCATTCCTGCACTGTTTCTGGCAAAATGCGGTAAATTGAATAATTACAATTGAAACGTCACGTATGATTATAATAATTGAGAAAAGTGATTCAGATTCTATGTTGAGTCACGGCAAATTCACGATATTGAATATGTCACTGAAGTCGTGAGTTTCAGCGTATTTATAAAATGTTGAATTCTAGCCGGAGCCCTTTGGTTTGAATTAACATACGTCAGCTGGTTTCGCGTTAAATTTTAAAGACGTTGAGGATCCAGGATGGTAGTTTCAACAATGATTTATTTTGAAATAATTTGAGTGTTTATACACTTGTTGACCTTGTTTATAATGAGCGAACGATTTTAGATGTTTGTTTAATCATGGTGTTTTCAACGCGATGTATCTTGGTTCGATTCTGTTCTTAAACCAACTTGAGTTTTAGAGACAAGAATATTTGTCAAAGTCCAGCAACAGATAGAAGGGGAAAAAATACATGATGAAATTGTTACGACCATTTTTATTAGATGATCGAATTCGAAATAATTTGACACTGTTGATTAGTTAGTTTCCTAAAGGCTGCCACCACCCACAAACTGGGAGGGCCTCTAACTGCTGATCCGCTTGTCTTACGGGAAAAAATACCCTAATGGGTTCAGAAAAATAACCTTGGTCCGCCGAGAGCGAACGCAATAAACGATTTTATACCGCGGCGATCAACTGCCTGTTTGGTCATCTCTGTAATAAAACATCTGGTCACCAGAAACTAATGAACGTTTTTCCCCCGATACAACAGGGTACGAGTTTTTAAAAGACTTTTATAAAGGTGAAAATATGCGCATTAACGTTCTAAAGAAAATTCTTGGAAACGAGTCTTTATTACCTTTACTCAAGTTCATATCTGTCGAATTTCGATTCATGCCTGTAGCAGTGTTTGTGTGTATTTGTACATAAAGGATCTATGTGCTTTATCTCTTGCATCGGTTTGATATTTTCGCGGTTAACTTATGGATTAGAGATTTTACTTCTGAAGCATTTTATGTGACGCTCCATTCAGCCGAAAGTAACCGATCGCTGGGCATTACATTAAGTTAGTAACCCCTTCGTAATAACGAATCACCTTCCTTGGCTTAAAACTGAATTGAAAGAATATTAGTCTTGCATCATTTTTATCAAAACTGATGTACCGATTGTCGAAATTATGTAGTTTCTTGATCAGGAGCAGAAAATGTTTCGATGGAACGAAAAAGTCCAATGCGAGTCTGCTGATATGCGACGGATTTAAGGTGCGGATTTCGCGCAGACGGGTTGGCTCTGGTTGATGCTGCCTACGCCTCTCTCTCGCTCCTTCTCTCAATCTCTCCCATGTAAAGCCAATCCCGCAGGTTCTCTGTCTGGATTCACGAGCTCTTCGGTTTCACATCCAGCAGCTTTGCTTTAACTCTCGCGTCCTCTCGGGGCTTCCAAAGCGGCTCTCGGCGCTCGTACGTCTATCTGATTGAAGCTCACGCGCTGCCCGTAGGACCAAGCAACATCAGCACAGCATCAGCGGGTGCCAACGTGTATCCCTGCGCTTTCATGGCGCAATTCTCCCGTTAAACATTGTGTGCACTTGAAAGCGGCTTAATCAGCCATTGTTTGAAGCGTGAACGACGACGTCAGCGTTATAGGATTGTATTCAGCGTATATCTATGTACATGCATGTATACAGAGCGTCGAAGTCTCGCTTAAACGTACAAGCACAGCCTGCGGAACGATCAGGGAGACAGGACGATCGATTGGGACCAAAACGCTGCCAGCATTGTTTAATTTTTTAGTTTCAATGCATCACTTCTTACCACAATGGTGTAGTTACGGTCAGTTGACAAAAACAATCACTTTTGTTTCGAGATAATTGAACGATGGATTTGAGTTATTGATTAAAGTAATGATGCTGCCATGTGCGTGTGAGTGTGCTATATTTATATAATCATTCCATGAGGTTAACGACCGCGATGAAAAATGATACTTGGACAATCGGCCAAAGGATCCGATGGTGAGGGATCAAATGAGTTCGGTTTTTATTCGACGTTTCCATTCTGTTCACGATCATCTTCAGACGTTTTATTGTCTGAGTAATCATGATGAATATACTTATTAACTTCAAATGGTAGACGTTATGTCTCAGAAAGCGCCAATATATCTCGAAATACCGGTATGTGTCCACGAAGACATTAAGACATGAAGAACTTAATTAATGTATTATGGGTGTTGACCAATTTACATATGGATTATCACCAATTCATTATCTGAAACATCATAATCATCGACCTTTCTCATCGTTCGTTCCCTGAGATATAATATCTACTATTCAGTGTCGATAAGTGTTCATCGCGATTACTCAGATAAGAAAACTTCTAAACATGATCCTGATCAGGATCGAATCGTAAAATAAAAATTGAACTTATTTGATCCCTCACTACCGGATCCTTTGGCTGATTCGCAGTCGATTCTCCAAACATTATTAGCATTTATATGATGTTATTCAATATTACTCTCTTGCAGTTTTATGTTACTCTGATCTGAAGATGATCAGCGACGGAACTCGGCTGAATAAAAGCGTTAACGGTGAAACGAGGCGAAAAAGACAGGCTTCAATTGAGGAAGCTAAACGCGTCTCTTCATTTGCCATAAGTATCTCTGCGGGCGCGCCTTTCTCGGATTATTCTCTCTCTCATTGTTGCGAAAAAATGCGCTGACCTTCCATCTCTCTTTCTCTCCCTCTTTTCCCTCTTTCACTGCTCAGACGCAATGAATTTCGATTAGACTCAACGAGCATTCCGCGAGGTGCTCGAACGTCTTGAATTCCTCTTAAGAGCACAGCGTGCACGTACGTCATATCCTCCGGGGAGGGTTTCGCACTTCCGTGCTATACGAATAACAGCGCAAGAAGCTTAGTTCGGAAGAGCAGAGCCAAAAGAGTAAAACAGCGAGAGGGGAATACAGAGATGCAGTCTAAATGTTGAAATTCAACGAAGAGCGGCTAAGGAACAAGAAAAAAAGGATATCGAGGGAGTGAAACTAATGCCGTTATTATTGAGTTAAAAAGAAAACGAAAGACAGACATACGGAGGAGTTTTGCATTCGTGTAACGGGTCTGGCAACCGTGACCACGCGGGCTTTCACCGAGACTCTTGTATCTGTATATATGTACGTTATTCCCTTGTGATTCCGTGCCAGGTTCACATTTGCCCAAGGTACATATCATTACGAGGGTTCACTGCAATTCTAGCACCGGTGCATTACAGGCAATACTCTTCGTTGTTGTGGTTCATTTTGTAGATGAGATAACGAAAAAAACCGTACGAAAATCTGCGATAAAAGTCTGATATAATTTAGGTCATTATAGGTGTGAGATCTCCATTTTATTCTCATTGAGCAAAAAAACTAGGAATGAAAAAGAGTGAATAACAGGACTTAAAAAGAGAGAAAAATAGAATGTTTACTCACTAAATATGAAATTCTTCGCTCCTTGTCGTCGATCAACTCGAGCTGGACGAATGTTGACTTGATCGCTCCACTGAGAAAAATATAATTAACTGTCAGTGTGTGAAAACTGTAACATGATCCTCGGAAGTACAAAATATTCAGTAAGGGATTTTGTCTCATTGCATGTATTGAAGTGATATTTTTATACAGCGTTTTATACAACGTAAACAGTGTTGTTTTAACTATCAAGCTGTCCAAGCCGTTGGTATAACGTACATTCGCTGGGATCTTTGGAGAAATATATTTTTGGGATAGCAGGATCAAATCCCGAGTTTTGATACAAGATCTGGTGCAAGTGACTCACTAAAAATGGGAGCACAAGAGACTGCAGAGCTCACTAGCAAAGACTGCAGATTCTTCAAGAATTGCAAGAAGGGTAAACAACCTACACGGGACTCTCTCTCTCTCTCTCTCCCTTTCTATGATCTGACACGCAACATGTATTTTATTCCTGAGTCTAGCGCAATAGACGTGAGTCAATGTTAATGTACATCAGGGCATGTGTATGGGGCATTTCATGCAAAATCGACCAGCTTTGGACCCAAACGCTTTTGATTTGGCCAAAACTTTTTTTCATCTTTTTCTACCCTTTCAAAAAAAATTTTCAGCATTTTTTCAAATTTTTTCACCCAACTAATAAAAAGTTATGAATTTTTCGGAAATATTGGCTTTTTATTTTTCAAATATCTAAAACTTTTAAAAAAATTGACTTATGCAAAAGTTTTTTTTGAAAATTTTTCTTTTCGAATGTACTTTTTAGAAAAAAATAGAAAAAAATTATTTGTAGCCATTATTTGTTATTTGAAATTTCTCGATAATTGTCATTTTTCTTTTTTTTTCTTTTCTTTGATAGAAACTTTGACATTTTCTGCAAATTCTCTAGAATTTTCCGAGTGGGATTTTTCGTTTTCTATTTTTTGTTTTCAATTAAAAAAAATTATGTTTTCAAACTCAGCTCATTTCTCATAATACAATTCTGAGGGATTTTAAGGATATTGAGAATCTCAAAGTTCGAAAAAAAAAATTATAAATGAAATTAAATGTGGTAATCATCGAAAAAAAAAATTTCATTGAGAAAAAGTTTTCTTTTTTTGATAGAAACTTTGACATTTTCTGAAAATTCTCTAAAATTTTTAGAGTGGGATATGAGAAATGAGCTAAATTTGAAAAAAAAAATTTATTGAAAAAAAATAGAAAGCGAAAAAATCCCACTCTGAACGATTCAGAGAATTTGCAGAAAATGTCAAAGTTTGTATGAAAAAAAAAAAAAAAAAAATCAAATTGACAATCATCGAGAAATTTTTGTTTTTTTCCGAAAATTCGAAACAAACGTTGAAGATCGAATAATTTTTTTCTATTTTTTCTGAAAAGTACATTGAAAAACGAAAATTAAAAAAAAAAAACGTCCCGATAAGTCAATTTTTGAAGAAGTTATAGGTATTTGAAAAATCAACAGCCAATTATTCTGAAAAATGCATAACTTGTTATCGGTTGGGTGAAAAAATTTGAAAAAATTCTGAAACACGTTTTTAAAATAGTAGAAAAAGGTAAAAAAGTGTTAGCCAAATCGAAAGAGAACGGGTTAAAAAAAGGTCGATTTGGTGTGGAATGCCCCATATATATCTGCGAATGTTGTACAACATTGTAGGAAAAACGTTGACACAAGAAAGGGTTCGAGAATTCACTGTCTTCGCTTCCCGTGCATTAACGTCAGAGAGCGTTGATTAGCAGCGGCAGAAGTGCGGATGCCACATGCTAGAATTACAACGTTCACAGCAAATTCCCTCCTTATCGTCAGATTAGACAATGCCACGTCATAGGTAGCATTGAGGCCGTCGTAGACGGCAAAGCAGATTCAAGACGTTCACTTCACTCTGCTTTTCCCTTTCGGCAGACGCAACTCTCGTTCAATTCTACCCTATGTTCTCTCTACTTCTATATAAGTTGGTTCGGCTGCAGAATCTCGCGGTCTCTATCCATCCTACACACATCGAGCGAGCATCTAGCCGAGGGCAAAAGAGCCGAGGTGTTGAGCTTTATCGCCGTTTTGCAGGTACTGCAAGTATTAGATGGTATGGAGGATAGAAATGCTGTATACAGAAAAGAAGATTGGATTCAGAAGATAAGGCAGAAGAAGAAAAAGAAGAGGAAGAAGATTAGTGGTGGAAGAAGAATTGAGCCGAACGAACGTTCGTGTTTCGTCGGGACGAAAAGCTTCGTCCGAACAAATCTCCGGGCCATAGATCTTAATTGAGGTCCGAGATTGTGATATATATCGTAGTGCCATTCGCTCAAGTACAGGATAAAACCAGTAGCGGTCATGCAGAAATAGCGAAGAGACCGCCGGTTGTCGCTCTTGGAGATAATATTACGCGAGTCAAGGTCCCTCGATTAATAACAGGTTAAACAACACTGGTCATTAGAATAAACTCTGTGCACGAACCTTGAGTAATTAATTGGAGATTGAACCAAAAAAGACTAGGAATCAACCGGCCTGAAACGGAACAGCTGATCAATGCATCAACGTCACAAACAGCCAAGACTGCGCTTTGTATCCTTGGCCGTCTATGATACATTGTGTTAAGGTCCACAAAGCTGTAACTGCTGGGTATGACCGACGCATAATAAAGTCTGTCCAATGTGCGCATACTCGAGCCAGATGTCGAAGGCTCTTGCGCTGGATCAGAGTTTGTGGTGTCCTTTACCGAGTATAATAAATGACTTTGATACAGCGAAGCTCGCACTGACATCGCGAACGATGGTGGATAATAATGGAAAGGGGGAAGGAGAGAGAAACTTGATGAAGACAATGAACACTAATAGGCATGTGACGGTACAAGTTTCGCTACGACCTCATAACATTAACTCCTCCACGAGGTATGACATGTATGTGGAACATTCAGACCTCCTGACCTATAATCGACGTTTCTGTGTTGCATTACGGACTCGCATGTGCGTGCGTGCATAAGTGCGTGTGTGGGTGTGTAAATATATAATCATGCATGAAGTTCCGGGTTTCACTACCAAGCCTCTCGGTTATACTCTGGTTCGTAGCGGATCGCGCCAAACAATTTCCTGGCCCGAAACTGCGCTACGTTGCCCCGGCTTTCCTTCTCTGCCGTCTTCTCCCCCTCTCTTTTACTGTCCCTGCGCTCATTACGTGTTCGTAATATGATATACTATATACGAGAAGATAGAAAATGGCGCAAAAGTCCGTGGATCTACAACCCGGAGGCCGGCCAGCAGTCCTCTAGTGGAAATGCTCGTGAGCGTCTCGCTGGTTCACGTGTACCTGCACCTCTCTGATGAGTCCTGGCTATTCTTGACGTAGGACCTCCTGTATGACGTAACAAGTAACATGTGTTCCGTATCGAGCGCCAAATGTCCAGTCTGTTGACGCTCTCATGCATGACATGAGCTGAAGCAGTCTCCCTCTCCCTCTCCCTCTCCCTCTCCCTCTCCCTCTCCCTCTCCCTCTCCCTCTCCCTCTCCCTCTCCCTCTCCCTCTCCCTCTCCCTCTCCCTCTCCCTCTCCCTCTCCCTCTCCCTCTCCCTCTCCCTCTCCCTCTCCCTCTCCCTCTCCCTCTCCCTCTCCCTCTCCCTCTCCCTCTCCCTCTCCCTCTCCCTCTCCCTCTCCCTCTCCCTCTCCCTCTCCCTCTCCCTCTCCCTCTCCCTCTCCCTCTCCCTCTCCCTCTCCCTCTCCCTCTCCCTCTCCCTCTCCCTCTCCCCCTCCCTCTCCCTCTCCCTCTCCCTCTCCCTCTCCCTCTCCCTCTCCCTCTCCCTCTCCCTCTCCCTCTCCCTCTCCCTCTCCCTCTCCCTCTCCCTCTCCCTCTCCCTCTCCCTCTCCCTCTCCCTCTCCCTCTCCCTCTCCCTCTCCCTCTCCCTCTCCCTCTCCCTCTCCCTCTCCCTCTCCCTCTCCCTCTCCCTCTCCCTCTCCCTCTCCCTCTCCCTCTCCCTCTCCCTCTCCCTCTTATTCTTATTTTTGGGCAATACGCAAAGAAGGCGGGTTCACTTCTAGCGGGCCTGCTTATCGTTTCGCCACACCCATAAAGCCACTACATAGATAACACCTATTCAAGATCTCACCTCATAAGCTAATCAAATCGGGCTGGGAGGGTCCTTATCACATACAGGTCAAGCCCAAGCCCTTATCAAGCCCACGTGGGAGGGTGTGGACGCCCGGCATAGAAGGCAGTTAAAGCGAGACTCCGAAAATCGAAAATTAGGCCTACAACGACAATACGTGACACCTATCCGACGGCAAATCAAGGCGGAAAGAGTAATGGAATGGAGCGTATGTCGCTTATGCACAGGGTGTAAAAAAAATATAAAAGGGGAGGCGGTTTATTGCCCGATATGCATAAAACACTTCCATCCAAATGCGAAATGCCAATCGAATCATAAAGTTTATAACGAGAAAAATGAGTTAATAATAAGTCAGGCAGTGACAGAAAGGGTCAACGCTGGAGGAGCAGGAGGAACTGGAAAGAAACGCGAGGAAAAGTCAAATCGTATAGAGCAGAGCAACAAGAGAAAACGGATAGAAACGGAGGAACAGGAGGCTAATGCAGAAGTATTAGACGAGGAACAAATAAACATCGCAAACAATGGAGAGGATAATTCGATCGTGGAAGGAGACATAGAAAAAACGAAGCAGCAGTTTCATCAAGATCTTCTAAGCGATAAGCTAAAAAATGTCATAAAAAATTTAATGACAGAAATAGTGGCGGAGGAAGTAGAAAAGGCAACAAAAGTACTCCGAGAAGAGATTGCTAGCTTGACAAAGGGTATTAATAAACTCATTGAAAAGAGTGATCAAGGAAATATGCAATACAGAGAAAAGAAGGAGGAAAAGCTCAAGCATACCTTAACATATTTTGAAATTGCACAAAAAATCAACAAAGAACGGTTAATAATAGAACCGATAAACGAACAGGCAAGTGAAACTACGGTGAACACAATAAAAATTAATGTCAATATAATGGAGCTTGGAGTTGGAGTAAATAAAATAATGAAAGCAAGAAATGGAAAAATTGTCGTAGGATGCGACAAAAAGAAAGATCGAGATATATTGGAAGGGGCACTGAAGGATAATCTGGGATCACAATACAAAATCTACGCGCCACAAAAGAAATTACCAAAAATCAAGGTAGTAGGAATTGAAGAAAATATTGACAGGACAAATGAAGAAAATTTTTTGGAAAAAGTCAGTATGCAAAACGAATTTGCGTTAAATAACACCCAGCACAAAATGAGGATAATAAAAAATCTAAAAGGAAGAGGAAACGAATCGACTATTATACTGGAGGTAGATCAAAAAACACACAAGACAGTAGTGCAAAACGGGAAAATGAAAATTGGGTGGAAATTCTGCCCGGTGTATGATTACGTTAGCGTAACGAGATGTTTCAACTGCTGGGGATTTAACCATTTTGCAAAGGAATGCCGGAATGAAACGCGATGCAGGAAATGTGGAGAAAAACATGATGCTATGGAATATACATCAAACATTAAAAAGTGCATAAACTGTACAAGAGAAATCGAAAAATTCAATGTAGAGGACATGGACTATAAGCATGAAGCGACAGATGTGAGGTGTGAAATGTATGGACGAATGGTAAACAAAAATAGAAGAAATACAATGTATGAAGTAGAATAGCAATTAGTAGATAATAATCGACACAATGAAAATATCTTGATTTTGCTATTAAATGCGCAGGGTTTTATAAGTAATAAAGATGAAATCGAATCTCTTGTAACCAAAAATAAACCAATGATCGTATGCCTAACAGAAACCCATGTAACAGAGGAGGTGAATGATGATGAATTGTGTATTGATAACTACCGATCAGCCCGATGTAATTCTAACAATAGACGAACAGGAGGTGTACTGACATTTTTGAGAAAAGAATTGACATATAAAGTAATAACAACAAAGAATATAAATCAAAATACATGGATTAATACAATCAAGTTAATGGGGAAATATAAAGAGATAATAGTGTGTAACGTCTATCACTCTCCCAATAAAAGCGACGGGGCTTTTATTGAGGAGATTATAAAAGAATGCGAGAAAATAATTAACTACGGACATTTAATTTTACTGGGGGATTTTTATATAAATTTAAAAAAAGAAAACCACTATACTAAAAGATTGATTCAAAATCTGGGATGTATGGGGCTGAAGCAATACATAAAAGATTATACAAGAGTCACGGATAAGTCAAAAACAATGATTGACCTAGTTTTTTCAAATTTTTACATAAATACAGAAGTCCTTCAAACGCCGAAAATCACGGACCACTTTATTATAAATGTTGACGTACCTAAATCAGACCAAAGAACAAACAAGATGGAAGAATTTTATATGCGTGACCTAAAGAATTTTAATGTAAACGAATTTAATGACTCATTGAGGAGAGACCTGGAAGAAAAATATGACGGCTCAGATAATGTACATAAAATAGCATATAATATAGTAGAATGCATGACTGAAAATATAGATAAAATAGCACCATTAACAAGAAAACAAATACCAATAAAATGGCAAGAAAACCCATGGATAAATGAAGAAGTGAGAAAAGCCTGCATGCAAAGAGATAAGGCATATAAAAAAGCCATAAGAAATAATAACAACAATACAGCAAAAGACTGGACAGAGTATAGAAACATGCGTAATAAAGTGGTTCAAGCGATTAGAGTCAATAAAAGAAAATACTATGAAGATAATATTGATGCAGTAAAATCAGATTCAAAAAGAATGTGGCGAACGATAAAAAAGTTGATAGGTAATAAAAAGAAGGAAGAAAACGTTGCAGGAATTATATTTGATAATACCCTTCATACAGACAAAAACCAGATCGCAAATAAATTCAACAAATTCTTTGTACAGAGTATCGATAAAATCTTAGAGACAGACACACAAATTAACATAAATTTAATGAGTGGAGATATACAAAGGAGACAATCAAACTTCCGAGAATTTAAAGAAGTAGAGAGAGAAGAAGTGGACAAAATAGTCAGAAACATGAAAAATCAAAAAGGAACGGAAGAAGGAATAAGCACAAAAATCCTGCAAAATGCATGGGCCGTTATAGGAAAATATATGATAAAACTGATTAATAAATCGCTTCACGAAGGAATTTTCCCAAAAACATGGAAAACATCAACCATAATACCGATCCGAAAAATTGCAAGAAGTATAAAAGCAGATGAGTATCGACCAGTAAATATGTTGCCACTATAAGAAAAAATAATAGAGACAATTGTTAAAGATCAGCTGATACTATACATTGATAAAGAAGAAATCTTAATAAAAGAGCAATCGGGTTTCCGCAAAAACTATTCTTGTGAAACAGCGCTACAAAACACGATAATTAAATGGAAACAAAGTTTAGATAACGGAAATATTGTGGGGGTTGTATTTTTAGATTTTAAAAGGGCATTTGAAACCATAAATAGACAGCTACTCTTAGAAAAATTACAAATGTATGGAATAACAGAAACTGTGCATGAGTGGATTAAATCTTATTTGTCAAACCGTACACAACAAGTAAAGTATGGAGAGTTCATGTCACCCAAAGAAAACACCTTACACGGAGTTCCACAAGGATCGGTATTAGGCCCTCTACTTTTCATAATTTATATTAATGATATTAAGAAACAACTAAAATTCTGTGATTGTAAAATGTTTGCCGACGATACAGTTATATTTATTAGCGGAAAGTGTAAAAAAGAAATGGAGAAGAAATTAAATGATGATCTCGATAGAGTAGTTCGATGGATAAACAGAAACTCTTCAAGATTGAATAAAACAAAAACGAAATTCATGATAATACACGACATGCGGAAGAAAAACATAATGAACTCGTGTAATATAAAAATAGAAGGTACAAAAATAGACAAAGTAACAACTATAAAATACTTGGGAATAAAAATAGATAATCATTTAAACTTTAATGAAGAGCAATGCATGTCGTAGAAAAAACAGCTAAAAAAGTAAATTTCATGTTTAGAATTAATAAATTTGTATCACGCGACACCTTGGTAACAATTTTTAAAACAATAATGGAGCCACACTTTGAATATTGCAATACGTTATGATTAACTTCAGTAATGAATGGATAGATAAAATACAAAAAATACAAAACCGGGCGATGCGGGCCATTCTAACATGTGATAAGTATACCGGAATACAAAATATGTTAGATGAATTGAACTTTTTATCGATACGACAAAATATGCATTACAGTATGTGTCTATTTGTTCATAAAATAAAAATGGGGCTGATGCCAAGTTACTTAACGGAAGAATTAAGACATGTCGGAGACACGCACAACCACAACACAAGACAAAAAAATAATATAAAAGTTAAAAATTGTCGGACTGTAGCTGCGCAGAAATGTATAACATACACGGGATTCGAAATGTATAATAAATTACCAACAGAAATAAAAGAAGTGGGAAATATCGAACAATTTAAAGGGAGATTAAAGCAATATGTAAAGAACGAGAATGGAAGAATGTAAGGTGATACGGCGAAGGGAATGTTAGATTTATGACAATGATTGTGAAAAAAAAAGAAAGGAAAAGCAACAAATGGGATTGTTCGAATTAAGACTGTAATTTAAGAATGCATGTAAGAAATCCAAGTACACTGAAAAAAGCTTACTGCCACAGTCGCCATATTCTTGTGCGCTTCCGCATATTTTATCGCCACGGTCTCCCACATAGCTGTACTGTGCGCCGAGCCATTTTGTATAGGCCCACGAGCTATATTTCAGTGTGCTGGCGGTGGGCCCTCGCCATACAGGCATGGTGGTTATACAGCATAGCCATGGTGGATATGCAATATATGCGAATGGAGAGCATATTCTGGTATCTTAGTCAACCGCAGATGTATGCCAGGTAACCACCGTATGAGACCCATCATATACATTTATAACCTAAATATTGAATTCAATCACGCGAGAATATTTAGGTTATAAAATACATAAGGTTATTAGATTCATTTATAACCTGAATATTTAATTTAATCACGCGAGAATGTTGAGGTTATAAATTACATTAGGTTATAAAATACATTTATAATCTATAAATATTGAATTCAATCACCCGAGAATAGTTTATAAGGATGAATAATTGAAAAATATAAAAATATTTTTTAATTATTAATCCTTATCGATTATTCTCGTGTGATTGAATTAAATATAATTTAGGTTATAAATGTATCTCATATCAAATTTGAAAATAATAAAATGTATATGTTTATGTCATGTATCTATGGCTGCGTTCGTCTTGGACGCTGAAGCGCTACATCTTGTAGCATTTTATATGCCGATGTATATGTATAGATTCGTACTGAAAGCGCGTAAGCGTTCAAGATACGATGGAACTCAGAGGTTGTCAGACTCGTCAGTTGAATGCGCGTGTTCACTGGTATAGCCATGACAGCAGTATAAGGAAACGCTGCCGTGCCAATGTTAATATAGCTTGCCACAGCATTATCATTGTAGCGTTACTGTGAAGTATGATACATGGCATTCGTGGCAGTATGTATAGGTCGATTGGCGGAAACAGGCGGATAATCGACAGCTATGCAAAATAACGTTACTGACGCAGTAAGCTTTTTTCAGTGTAGCCTATGGCTGAATAAAGTTCAATCAATCAATCAATCAGTCTCTCTCTCTTTCTCTCTCTCTCTCTCTCCCCCTCCCTCCCTCCCTCCCTCCCTCCGACCCTCCCTCCCTCCCTCCCTCCCTGCCTCCCTCCCTCCAGCCCTCACTCCCTCCCTCCCTCCCTCCCTTCCTCCCTCCCTCCCTCCCTCCCTCCCTCCCTCCCTCCCTCCCTCCTTCCCTCCCACCCTCCCTCCCACCCTCTCTCCGTCCCTCCCTCCCTGCCCGCTCGCTCCCTCCCTTTCTTCCTTCCCCCCTCCTTCTCCCCCCCTCTTCCCCCTCTCTCTTTGTGAGTACATCAACAGTCTTTTCTATAACCACTGCTTATTATTGTACGTCGTTCTGCCACTGCTTGCTTCCGGGCGTTTTTGAAAAGAGACATAGTCGAAAAGAGACATAGTCAACATAACCTCAATTCTTTGGCGGTGGTCCATCTTACCTCGCACTCTCTTCGGGAATTACTCGCGCATGCGCCCGACATCTCCTCAAGGTTCACGATACGGCGTTATCGACGCATGCGCTGCAAGTTCAATTATCGATTATTCGATAGACTTGCTCTCGACTCTTCATCGATTCTACGAAGACAACTCTACGCATGCGCTCCGGCTCTTCAGTGACACCCCCGAATTAGTCATTGGACATCACCGCCATCGCTATTCCGTCTTGATCTGTGATCACGTCTCTCATCCAGCACGCGACTAGTCAGCTTTGCGCATGCCCAGCTGATCATTCACTCGCACGCTGTTCTCACCGTACACCACGCTATACTACATCACCAGCTTCTATCAAGAGATTACCTCCTCACCATCATCTTTCGGTAACTTTGTTCTCTCTCTCTTATGTCGAGACAGTGCCGTAAATGCAAATGTTTTATTGCCAACCAGTCGGTATCGTGCCCTGACTGTTATCGCATTTTTCATCCGGGCTGCGCTCGTAGCTATATCTCGCAAAAAACAGTAAACGCGTGTTGTAAAGAATATCTTCCCGCATGCTCGACGACCAAAGAGCTTAAAACTCGCAACTACTTTCATCTTAAAACACGCAATCGATTTTGTCTCAAAACTTGCAACCGCTTACTTATCAAAACTCGCAATTGTTGCAAAACTCACAACAGCCGATGTCTCAAAACTCGCAACCGTTTATGAATCAAAACTCGCAACTGCCTATGTCTCAAGACTCACAAACTCATGGCTCTCAATCGTCTATGACTCTCGACTCTAGCGCGACCATGATTCGAACACTAGATAGCAACTTTAATTCATTCGTGCGAGAACAGCGTCATGCAATAGCTAACATTAATGCGGCCTTGGCAGCCATTCCACAGCTTACGAGTGCAATTGCATCTCACGCGACTAAAATCGAAAATCTAGAATGATCAAATGCTTTACTCGACCAACGGATTTCTCAAGCTGTTATAATCGAGCAAGGTCAGCTCTCAGACCGGCTCGATACCTTAATTTGCGTCCCTCAGGGCTTGGTCCTCGGACCGCTCCTATTTTCACTTTACATCAATGACATTGGCACCAGACTACGATACACTGACTGCATGGTCTTTGCAGACGACACTCAAATCTATCTCTACTGCTATCCATCTGAATTGAACTCTGCTTTAGCTAAAATTTCATTTGATGCCAAGGTTATAGCTGATTTTGCAAGGTCAAATGGTCTTTCTCTAAACGTTCTTAAATCAAAAGCTCTAATTCTCGGTAGTAATCCTAACATCCGTGCTTCAGATCTTAACAATCTCCCGGTAATCACCATCAACGGTACCGCGCTACCTTATGTGCACGATGCTCGCAACCTTGGCATCTTTCTCAGCTCTCATCTCACTTAGAATAAGCACATTGCCTCACTTTCGCAAAAAGTTCATGCATTTCTCCATAAACTTAAGTACCACAAAAACTCTCTGTCGACCAATCTTCGTTCCAAACTAGTAGCCACCCTCATATTTCCACATCTTGATTACTGTTGTCTGGTGTACAATGACCTGTCCGATAAGTTAAACTCAAAGTTACAAAAGCTTATTAATTCTTGTATCCGGTTTATCTTTAACCTCCATCAGCTCAAATGACTTTCGGCCATGAATCGTCGTCCCTATTTTCTGGGCATTAGCACCTACCAAATCATCTATCGTTCTGCTCCATCCTACATCACGGAGCTCTTTTCTCGATCTGACCCTAATATTCGGCACTCATCTTGTCTTCCTAGATCATTTTTTCACATTCCTATCTATACCACTACGACGTACTACAATTTATTTCACCTCTCATCTATCTATTTCTGGTATTCTCTTCCTGTTAATATCACTACTGCTCCCACACTATCCATTTTTAAAACAAGACTTTTCTCTTATCTTCTTCTTTCCGAAACAAATTCTTATTCCGAGTCTGACCGCGCTCACTAGTCTTCTGTTTGCAGTGTAATTTCACTTAGGTAATTTAAATAAGAGCCTTAATCCCTCAATCTTGATTTACTTCTGCTCCTGAGCCAGTCTTGATCCTGTCGGTCGTGCTAAATTAAATATCATTTGTACTGCTTTTAGTCAGGCTAGATGTAAGAACGGAAAACGGTGTAAGTTTCTCATAAGCCATACGAATACTTACTTCTCTTTCCTAATTTTGAGAATGCACATCAATACTTTACTTTATCATCCTATTTTTAATAATGCATAATATCTGCATTGTACCTTATTGATTCTTCTATACCAAACTTTTATTTTCTGTACAGCAGGACTTTGCCATTAAAGCTCGAGTCTTTTTAGAGAGAGTATTGGAATCGATGTGTTTATGGCGGTCGGATGCCGATGCAGTCACTCTCCCGGATAAATCTGTTGGGGAAGATAGAGCCCAGCGACAGAGGTTGAATGTAAATTGTAAGATTTCACGAGGCAAGAAAACGAAAAAATAGGGGAATGAACGAGGAGAACGGAAAGAAAAAACATTATCGTCGAAGGATGTAAAATGGAGGAAAAATTTCGCGAGTATGCCGACAAAGTAGCATCGTATACGATTCGCGGTGCAAACATCGTGACAAAGTGATTATTCGGAGCATACACCTAAAATATACATTAGGGTGTCCGTTATTTCCCAAGTCGGTGTTTTTTCAATTCTCCCCCCTCCCTCCCTAGAGCATTTGTACATCACCTAAAACGAATTTAAAAAAAAAAGAAACTGTTTTGGAAGTGATTTGACCTTACCTTTTAGACGGTTTTCCCCCATTTTAAATACATGGGATTTTTCCATTTTTTGCATTGTATTTTTTTCTTCCACCGAAAAATTTATTGAGAAAATAAAACAATCATTGATCCTGCTTTAAATAAGGTTCCTTTAAAAGCAAAAATTGTCCATTTGGCAAAAAATAATGTGGTGATAGTTTGCACAAGTTTAAAAAACCTGCAAAAAAAATTTATTTTTCAGTTTCGGCAAATCATTAATACCTTATGAATCTTAATCTTATATAATCTCAACAAATTTTATAACTTGAATAGTGAGGAACAAATAACATGTTTTTCAAATTAGTTAAGGGGAGACTGACAGCGTCAAAATGCCGATTTTTGAACATCAATATAAATGTTCATGGCATTTGTGGAAATTTCACAGATAGTCTCTAATTTGATGTATTGAATGTAGCAACTTTTGACGCTAGTTAGAGCTTTTAAGGTGCAGCGGTTCTCTCATAAATCAATTTTCCTTTTTCACACGCAGCGCGCAGTTATGACCAAACCGCTTGATGGATCTCATCCTATGACGTCTCATTTTCTTTGTTAAGCTTTTGTGGACCGCTTGAGCGCGGCACATTTTTTTTAGATCCTTATTTTGGAGTTACAGGCCACTTTTTGAATCGTTGACTCATTTTCGGTTTTTAGAGCACTGCGCACAAAACAATATTGATTATAATAAAAATGTGCCGCCCTCAAGCAACCCGTTAAAGTATTACAAAGAAAATGAGACGTCGTAGGATAAAATCCATGAAGCGGTTTGGTCAGGATTGCGCGCAGAGTTTTTGAAGATCCAGGTTTCGATAAACAGCCTCTAAAGTTGAAGGTGTGGAAAAACGTTTCCTCAGTCTTTCGCTCCACCGATTACTGCATCTGCATAACAAACAATTTTTTTCTTGGTTATTGCATGCTAAAAAAATTTTTTTACACGCTTTTCACGGTTTGTTAATATTTATTTTTGTAATTATTTTTAATATTGACAAATATTTTTAGACCAAAAATGCTATAAAATTATTATAATATAAGGCACGGAATTGAATTCACTTATTGTCGAGATCGAAAAAGCACTTTCACGGCATTTCTCGATCGGTTTAAATATTTTATATTGCTTTTGAATAAATAAATAAACACTCGATAAAAATAAGTGAATACAATATAAAGATGATAAACCACGCGCGAACGTTCGTTTTCTGTTCATTTCTGTTACAATTTCTGATCACTTGCGACAATTTTTGTGATTGGCCCGTAGTCACTTCTTTCAAGCGTTTTGATTGGTCCGCAGAGTTGTGAGCGCGCAATCGCGCGATATTTAAATTTCGATTCAACAGTAGAATAATTATTTTTTTACCAACTCTACAGGAAACTGGATGAATAATCAATTGTATATATATATGGGGCATTCCAAGTGAAATCGAGGAGTCATTTCCCTCAGGTAATCAGATCCTTTTTCGTATTGATTCCACTTGAAAAACAGCCTAATTTTTTTACAGAATTATTTCATCACTCCTTCAAGTGGCGCGACGATCGTTTGTGTGTAAAAAAGCAATAATTGGAAAACCACCATTTTTACGATTCTGCAATTTTTTCCACAGATTTTGAGTTACAAATAAGTAATATCTATTGTCACGTCCCGCTTTGCGCCCAAACTTTTATAAATTTATAGAATTTATTAGCGTTACTATTTCGCGCAAGAACGGACGTTGACTCGCACTCCCGTGCTGACGCGCTCGTCAGCGCATTCCCAAAGCTCGCGTATTGAGCTCACCTCATGTGTCGCAATCACCGCAGTCAATAACCCTATATTCCAATCACCTTTCCGACCACTTATTCCAAAAAGCCGAATTGCAGAAATCATCGCTCGACTTGCCAACGTTCCGGGGAGCGTTGTCAAGCCGAGTTAGTACCTTGCTACCCACCGTCAGGTGAATCAAGGAGTAATACTCCGGCCTTCAGCCAGTCGCTGCGGCGTAATTCCCGCGTCGCCATATAAGATGCATACGCCCGCTCGTATGTCATCTTGGGACGTTACACAGGGGTGCTCGCGTAGACGTGTAAGTCTCGGGTCGTTATAAATGTTTGTCCGTCCTAAAAGTTCGTGCCTATGACCCTTCTGGGTCGTAGTAAACCATCAAGATTACTCAATACTTATAATACTACTCAATCAATCAACCATCAATAATCAATATCAAGAATCAATAATCAATATCAAGAATCATCCACAAGCGATAACCACGATTTAGAGACTTTAAGTGCGAATACGAACTTTAAGTGTAACGATAAGTTGACGTCCGAAACGAAGATCAAAGTCCATACCACGTCTGTGCGACACCTACATACACCTACAATTGTAGCGCGCGATATTCCCGGAGCTCCGGCCGTCTACCAATGTAAGTCTTCTGTTTGTATTCGAAAGGAGCCGTATTTATTGTAAGCGCCGTCTTCCTCCTCATTCTGATTTCACGTACTTTTATTATAATAAATTCTCTGTTATATCATTCATCCGTATAAAACTTGTATCATTGTCGAGACCCTCATCCCTTCCAGGAGTGGCCGAGCCCGTATGGGACGGTGTAGAGGCGCCCATATCTACTAATCAGATGCTAGATCTCTATTCTCTAAAAGCATTTCGATTTATAACAATTATATTTATCCTTGAAACGTGCCTCTCGGTACGTAACACTATCATAATTAGAAAGTGGGATGCGGCTGCGTCATATTTATTAAAATAATTTTTTTATTTTGAGTTTCAAAAATAAAATAAAAAAATTAATTCCTAATATTCCTTATAGAAGTGAAAAATAATTTAAAAATAAAACATATCCTGGAAAATTTCGATATTTTGCATATTTTTTAAAATGAATGAGAATATTTTTTTTCAAAAAAAGATTTTTCTCACTTACTTTGGAAAATATGCAAAATATCGAAATTTTCCAAGACATGTTTTATTTTTATCTATTTTTTTTTTCATTTTCATAAAGAATATTAGAAATTTTCATTTTTATTTTAGAAACAAACAAAAAATAATAAAAAAAATATAAGGCAGCCGCATCTCACTTTCTAATCATGATATAGATTACTTATTTATGATCCAGAATTTGTGGAAAAAAATGCAGAATATTGAAAATGGATTTCTCAATTTTCAAAATTCTTTTTTTTACAGATTCACTTGTAACTTTGCAATTTTTTAACATTCGGGTCTATGACTTGGTAAATAAGTGCAAAAGAGTTTGTAAAATGTAAAAAAAAAATTTTTGAATACGATTTTTTCCGATTTCACGCTGACCGGACCCCCTTAAGTAAAAATTACTTTTTTTAAATTTCAATTTATTTATATACAATGATTTTTTTTCCAAACGATCCCATTTTATAAGTGTAAAATATTCAACATTTTCCTAATCTCCCAGAGCCCGTTTTTTGCATACGATAGAATAATAATTGCGGTACTTGTTTGTTTGTTGGTAATTTGTGACCATCAATTTTTTCTGCAACGTCACCCAACAAATATATTAAATTTCAGAGAGACAAAATGGCGTTGTACTGATGAGAAGGAGGCTTGCAGCGCTCACAGCCCTTGAAGCGCTCACAGCGCTGCGTGGTGAAAATAGAAAGCTCTTAGTCAAATTTAAATTTCACGATTTCCCGATGTGAGCGCTGTGAGTCACGTTCTCATCAATACGACGCCATTTTTATAGGACCAAAGTTCGCGAGCATCATGTCTCTCAGAAATTTATTATTAATGCATTTGTTAGGTGACGTCACAGAAAGAATTGATGGGAATGAATTACTAACAAACAAACAAACAAGTTTTGCAATTATTATTTTATCATACGCGAAAAACGGGCTCAGGAAGATTAGGAAAATGTGAAATACATTACACTTATAAAATAGGATCATTTGAAAAAAAAATCATTGTATACAAATAAATTTTAATTAAAAAAAAAAAATTTTACTTAACTAATTTGAAAAATATGTTATTTGTTTCTCACTATTCAAGTTCTAAAATTCGTCAAGATTATATAAGATTCATTAGGTATTAATGATTTGATGAAAATAAAAAATAAAAAAATGTTGTAGGTTTTTAAAGCTTTTGCAAATTATCACTATATTCTTATTCGGCAATTGAAAAATGTTTCCTCTTAGAGGAACTGCATTTGAAGCTGAATCAATCATTGTTTTATTTTTAATGATTTTTCGGTGGAAGAAAAAAAAACACAATGCAAAAAAAGCAAAATTTCCATCTATTTTAAATGGGGAAAAAACCGTCTAAGAGGCAAGGTCAAATCACTTCCAAAACGGTTTCCAATTCGTTTTAGGTGATGTACAGGTCCGGAAAGTTAGCACCCCCACCGTCTCCAAACTAAAATCGAAAAGTACCAGAATTTTGTGCTCTTTATGTGCTATTTTTGTGCTGAATTCATTTTTTTTGTGCTGCTTTAGTTTAAGCAGGAGATCGATTTTTTTGTGGGGGTGCTGACTTGACGAAAAGTTAGCACCCCCACCATTATAAAACTGCTTCACAGAGCCCGAACGCAATTCGAATGAGACCAGATTTTTGTGCTCTTTATGTGCTATTTATATGGTGAGCTCATTTTTTTGTTTCTAGAAAAAAAAACGTCGTTTTCGTAAAAAAAATTTTTTTTATCATTTTCATGCCAAAATATTCATATGTCTCAAAACGTCTATGTATCATCGTTGAAGGAAATGTCACGACGTACATGAGTGTAAACTAAAAGCATTCAACCGTGCTGTTACATTCGTGCCGTTTACTCTTATGCCGGAAAGGCATGAGAGTTGTTTTCAATAAAATGGGGGAGGAGCACAAAAAATGTGAGTGTTATATCTAGAAAGCACATGATTCACTGCACCGATTTCAATTATAAGAATTAAACCACGATTTTTATTTCGAGCCGTTTACTCTTGAGCCGGGGAGGTAGAGGGGTTGTTTTTAGTCAAAAAAGGAGGAGCACAAAAATCGTGAGTAGCGTATCTGGAAAACACATAATTCAATCGACCAAATTCAATGGTAAAAATTAGACCGCGCTTTTGATTTCAGGCCATTTACTCTTAAGCTGGAGAGGCATGAGGGTTTTTTTTGGTCAAAAGAGAAGGAGCACAAAAATTGTGAGTGATATATCTGGAAAGCACATAATTCACTCCACCAATTTCAATTGTTAGCATTGAATCACGATTTTTATTTCGTGCCGTTTACTCTTGAGCCAGGGAGGTAAAGGGGTTGTTTTTGGTCGAAAAATGAAGAGCACAAAAATCGTGACTAGTATATCTGTAAAGCGCATCATTCACTCTACCAATTTCATTTATAATAATCAAACCGAGATTTTTATTTCGAGCTGTTAACTCTTGAGTCGGGGAGGTAGAGAGGTTGTTTTTGGTCAAAAAGGAAGGAGTACAAAAATCGTGAGTAGCATATCTGAAAAGCACATAATTCACTCGACAAAATTCAATTGTAAGAATGGGACCACGCTTTCTATTTCAAGCCGTTTACTCCTGAGCCAGGGTAGTGTAAGGGGTTGTTTTTGGTCAAAAAAAGAAAAGCACAAAAATCGGGAGTAGTATATGTGGGCAGCACATAATTCACTTCACCAATTTCAATTATAAGAATTGAGCCACGATTTTTATTTCGAGCCGTTTACTCCTGAGCTGAGGAGGTAGAGGGGTTGTTTTTGGTCAAAAACGTAGGAGCACAAAAATCGTGAGTAGCATATCTGGAAAACACATAATTCAGTCGACCAAATTCAATGGAAAGAATTCGACCGCGCTTTTTATTTCAGGCCATTTACTCCTGAGCCGGAGAGGCATAAGAGTTGTTGTTGGTCAAAAGGAAAGGAGCCTAAAAATGTAGGTGGTATATCTGGAAAGCACATAATTCACTCCACCAATTTCAATTATAAGAATTGAACCACGATTTTTATTTCAAGCCGTTTACTCTTGAGCTGGGAAAGTAGAGGGGTTGTTTTTGGTCAAGAAGGGAGGAGCACAAAAATCGTGAGTAGCATATCTGAGAAGCACATAATTCACTCTACTAATTTCATTTATAAGAATCAAACCACGCTTTTTCTTTCGAGCTGTTTATTCTTGAGCCGGAGAGGCATAAGGGTTGTTTTTGGTCAGAAGGGGAGGAGCACAAAAATTGTAAGTAGCATAACTGGAAAGCACATAATTCACTCGACCAAATTCAATTGTAAGAATGGGACCACGCTTTCTATTTCAAGCCGTTTACTCTTGAGCCAGGGTGTTGTAAGGGGTTGTTTTTGGTAAAAAAAAGAAGAGCACAAAAATCAGGAGTAGTATATCTGGGCAGCACATAATTCACTTCACCAATTTCAATTATAAGAATTTAACCACGATTTTTATTTCAAGGCGTTTACTCTTGAACTGGGGAGGTAGAGGGGTTGTTTTCGGTCAAAAACGTAGGAGCACAAAAATCGTGAGTAGCATATCTGGAAAACACATAATTCAGTCGACCAAATTCAATGGAAAGAATTCGACCGCGCTTTTTATTTCAGGCCATTTACTCCTGAGCCGGAGAGGCATAAGAGTTGTTTTTGGTCAAAAGGAAAGGAGCCTAAAAATGTAGGTGGTATATCTGGAAAGCACATAATTCACTCCACCAATTTCAATTATAAGAATTGAACCACGATTTTTATTTCGAGCCGTTTACTCTTGAGCTGGGAAAGTAGAGGGGTTGTTTTTGGTCAAGAAGGGAGGAGCACAAAAATCATGAGTAGCATATCTGAAAAACACATAATTCACTCGAGCAAATTCAATGGAAAGAATTTGACCGCGCTTTTGATTTCAGGCCATTTACTCTTGAACCGGGGAGGTGTAGGGGTTGTTTTTGGTCAAAAAAAGAAGAGCACAAAAATCGGGAGTAGTATATTTGGAAAGCACATAATTCACTCCACCAATTTCAATTATTAGCATTGAATCACGATTTTTATTTCGTGCCGTTTACTCTTGAGCCGGGGAGGTGTAGGGGTTGTTTTTTGTCAAAAAATGATGAGCACAAAAATCGTGAGTAGTATATCTGGAAAGAACATAATTCACGCGATCAAATTCAATCGTAAGAATGGGACCACGCTTTCTATTTCAAGACGTTTACTCTTGAGCCAGGGTGGTGTAGGGGGTTGTTTTTGGTCAGAAAATAAAGAGCACAAAAATCGGGAGTAGTATTTCTGGGAAGCACATAATTCACTCCACCGATTTCAATTATAAGAATAAAACCACGATTTTTATTTCGAGCCGTTTACTCTTGAGCTGGGAAGGTGGAGGGGTTGTTTTTAGTCAAAAAGGGAGGAGAACAAAAATCGTGAGTAAAATATCTGGAAAACACATAATTCAATCGACCAAATTCAATGGTAAGAATTCGACCGCGCTTTTGATTTCAGGCCATTTACTCTTAAGCCGGAGAGGCATAAGGGTTGTTTTTCGTCAAAAGAGAAGGAGAACAAAAATTGTGAGTGATATATCTGAAAAGCACGAAATTCACTCCACCAATTTCAATTATTAGCATTGAATCACGATTTTTATTTCGTGCCGTTTACTCTTGAGCCAGGAAGGTGAAGGGGTTGTTTTTGGTCAAAAAATGAAGAGCACAAAAATCGTGACTAGTATATCTGTAAAGCACATAATTCACTCTACCAATTTCATTTATAAGAATTAAACTACGGTTTTTATTTCGAGCTGTTTACTCTTGAGCCGGGGAGGTATAGGGGTTGTTTTTGGTCAAAAAGTAAGGAGCACAAAAATCGTGAGTGGTATATCTGGAAAGAACATAATTCACGCGATCAAATTCAATCGTAAGAATGGGACCACGCTTTCTATTTCAAGACGTTTACTCCTGAGCCAGGGTGGTGTAGGGGGTTGCTTTTGGTCAAAAAATGAAGAGCACAAAAATCGGGAGTAGTATATCTGGGAAGCACATAATTCACTCCACCGATTTCAATTATAAGAATAAAACCACGATTTTCATTTCGAGCCGTTTACTCCTGAGCCGGAGAGGCATAAGGGTAGTTTTTGGTCAAACGGGATGTTTGCATACTTTATATTTTTAAATTCGAGAATATATATTTCATTGCAACCGCGATCTGTTGCTATTTGTTTTTGGGATGACACGCGGTTGCTATGAGTTGGTGGAATGACGAAAAGTTCGTCGAGATGACTAGACGCGATTTATGACGTGCTGTCTTACGATTTTGTGTGATTACGAGCGCGATTCTGTAAAATCAACTTCTCTTTGGAGCTGATCTCACTCGTCGTTGATTCATCTGACTGAATTTCAAATGTGATTATTACTCTGTACGAACTCGAAATGTAACTGATCTGGCTGGTATGATTTTGATAGCCCTGGCTGGCTGCATGTTTTGCTGCTCATACAAAATTTAAGGTCTGTGATTAATTGATTACTTCTGAATCTCTAATTTCATTCTTGACTGTATTCTGTATCTGTATGTGATGTTCTCGGCTTTTTCCTCCACCACGCTGTGGAGGTTTTTTATGCCAAATAAAACGAATATTCTCTGTTTAAATGTTTCTTTCATTTCCGAACACGTTTTTTTTTTGAAATTAAAAATTAATCTGCGAACAATTCATGGTTCTTCGAGCCGGATTTTAGCGTGTTTGGAAATTTATTTGCTACAATAATAATAATAATAATAATAATAATAATAATATACATATATTTAATGCTAATTAATACTATTAATTATTGAGATATTTAATTTCTTAATTTAATTTTCTTTAAGGTTCAACTTTATCGCAGGTTTGGAATCAGATTTATATAAATAAATCATGGTGCCTAATGTGCTGCGAAAATTGACTGCGTTGCAAGGTTCTCGTGCGGCTGAAATTGATCGAATGCACGCACGTTTGGAAGATGAAGAACAAGGATTACTCACTCGGAATATTATTGACTCTCGACTTGGATCGATGAATAAAATTTGGAATGAGGCTCGCCAAACTCACGTTGAAATCATCACCAGAGAGGATTCAGAAAACGATGCCTATATCACGAACAATGTTTTCATACAAATGGAAAACGTGTATATATCCATCCACGATAAATTGTTGAGGCTGCTCAGCGATCTCGATATGCTGGATTCGGCAAATGTGAATTCTACGAATCGAGAATTTGAAGAGGATGATTCTGAGTTCAGGCCTCTTACCGCAAAACTCCCTAAATTAGATCTTCCGACTTTTTCTGGCCGATATGAAGATTGGGAAGATTTTTGTGATCTTTTCGTGTCATTGGTCCATGACGTTCCGCGCCTGTCCAATGTTACGAAGCTGCAGTATTTAAAATCATGTCTCACAGACGCTGCGGCTGATCTCGTGAAGGATGTATCGACAACAAATGCGAATTATGTCTCTACCTGGCAAGCTCTCAAATCCCGATTTTCGAACCCTCGACTCACTGTGAATAATCACATTACTGCGCTGATTGATTTACCTCATCTGAAAAAGGAATCCGCCGATGAACTACGAGCTTTCAGCGATGAAGCTCAGCGTATTGTTCGCGCATTGACTAACTTGAAAATGCCGGTGCATCATTGGGATACATGGCTGGTATACATAGTAGGCAGTCGTTTAGATCCTGAATCCAGAAAATTGTGGGAGGCGGAATTGAGTCTCAAAGATCGTCAAGTCGTAACAAGATCTGTTGATCCTTCTATTGAGCTCAACCCGATGGATCGGTTTCCAACGTTTAATGGATTCGTTGAGTTTCTCGAGCGACGTTCTCAGGCTCTTAATATGATTGCCGCTGAAGCTAAAGCTAACAAGAAACCTGGTCACAATCCGACAAAACCGGCAGCGCACTTTAAGAAAGTGTTTCATGCTGGCACGAATCCAAGCAACCAGAATATCAAGGCTCGGTCGACCGAGCGCAAATGTAGTCTTTGTTCAGGGGGACATTATATTGGATTTTGTCCGACCTTCATTTCAAAAACGCCTTATGAACGTCGTAATGAGGCGCGTCGATTACGCTTGTGTTTTAATTGCCTCGGAGCTCATAATTACCAAAAATGTGAATCAAATCGGCGATGTGGCACTTGTCGGGATAAGCATCACACGTTACTTCATAATTTTCCTGCGAAGCACACGCCCTCCAATTCCCGAACAACTGAAGATGCTAACAAATCTCAACAAAATCGACAAACGCAACCATTGGAAGGAGTTAATACTCTTACTGCACGGTTTGCTGCGCCACGTCATTCTGTTCTTCTTGCTACAGCCCAAGTCATACGTATTGGACCTCAAGGAGTTCAATATCGTGCCCGTGCATTACTCGATCAAGGATCGGAAGCGTCTTTTGTTACAGAAGCCATCACGCAGCTACTTGAGCTGCCGAAACAAAACACAAGGATCCCGTTATCTGGGCTTGGAGGGTCGAATGTTGGAGTCGCTCGGTCAATTACGAAACTGAAATTGTGTTCATCTAAGGAACCGAATTTCTATGTGGAGACAAAGGCCCTGATTCTGACGAAACTTACATCGCAACTTCCTTCGAGAAACCTCATCGAGCTAGATTTCGATCTGTTTTCGGAGTTGACTTTAGCGGATCCAGATTTTCATATACCTAATTGCATCGACCTGATACTTGGAGCAGATGTATATTGTCAAATACTAAAACCTGGACTCCGTCGCTTTCCATCGTCTCAAATAATTGCTCAAGATACAGTTTGGGGTTGGGTTGTTTCAGGATCAACTCAGTCACGCGCTTCCAAATCAGTAGGACTTTCCTCTCAAGTTCCGCTCCAAGCCATGCATTGTTCATCTGAGGACTACCTACAAGAGTCTCTTCAGCAGTTTTGGAATCTTGAGGAGGTACCAAATTCTGCTAACAAGCTGTTGCCCGAAGAAGAAGCTTGCGAAAAACAATTTTTAGAGACCCATACTCGTAACGCAGACGGTCGCGTTGTCGTACGTCTTCCTTTAAAATCGGAACCTCCCAATATGGCTTCAGAGACTCGACGAATGTGTTTAGGTTCTCTTAATTCTCTGTATCGTCGTTTGTCACGAGATCCACAATTAACTACAGCCTATCGTGAGTTCATGAAGGTGTATGAAGAACTCGGTCATATGGAAAAGGTTCCAAGCTCTGAATTGGGAAATTCGCGGGTGTGGTATTTGCCGCATCATGCGGTGATTCAACCTTCTCCTTGGAAACTCAGGGTTGTATTCGATGCATCAAGGCGAGTTCACGAGTTTCATGGCTTGAATGAGTTTCTGCAGAGTGGACCTGCACTTCAGAGTGATCTCTCTCTTATCCTTCTGAATTGGCGAAAATATCGATATGTTTTTACTGCGGACATTGTTAAAATGTTTCGTCAGATCCGTGTCCATCCGGATGACCAGGATCTACAGCGAATTATGTGGGCGCCAAACCCTGAAGAACCTCCGATCGATTATCGTTTAACTACAGTGACCTACGGGACCGCCTGTGCACCTTATCTTGCGATTCGTACTCTCATTCAGCTGGCCCGTGATGAAGAAAGTCGATTTCCTCTCGGAGCTCGTTGTATTTTGCAAGATACCTACGTTGACGATACTTTTTCCGGATCTAATGATCTGTCTGTTGCGGTACGAAAGCGAGATGAATTTGTCAAGCTTTTACGGTCAGCCGGGATTGAATTAGATAAATGGGCTGCGAATCATGCGGTTCTTCTTCCGGGATCTGTTCATTCGATCGATTGCGAGATTGAGAAATCGATTACTCTTGACGAATCAGTTAAAACGCTCGGCATTCAATGGAATCCAGTCAAGGATGAGTTTGGATTTTCCATACAAAAATTGAATATATCAAATGAAGCTCCAACAAAACGTTCGATTCTGTCAAACGTAGCACGGCTGTTTGACCCCCTTGGCTGGCTGGCTCCAGTCACAGTTGTTGCTAAAATTTTGATGCAAGATCTTTGGATATTAAAATGTGATTGGGACTCTCCTCTTCCGACGGAGATACGAGAACGATGGAGAAAATACTGTAATTCTCTTGCCGAAATCCCGTCTCTGACAATTGATCGTTGGTTAGGGGGTTCTTCTGATCTTTCGTATCAACTGCACGGGTTTTCTAACGCCTCATCTCGTGCTTATGCTGCGGTAGTATACCTTAGAGTTAGCACCACTGACAATTCTTATCACGTCTCGCTCCTGACTGCCAAAACTAAGGTAGCACCAGTAAAATCTACGAGCATTCCTAATCTCGAACTCTGTGGAGCTGCTTTACTGGTAAAATTGATTTGTCACGTTCGGAAGCTGAACTTCTTGAAAGATGTTCCAGTATATGCTTGGTCTGACAGCCAGATTGTTCTCGCTTGGCTGAGAAAGCATCCGTGTAATTGGAAAACCTTTGTGGCAAATCGAGTATCTCAAATACAAACTGAGTTACCCTCTGCGGAATGGGCACACGTACCAACTAAAGAAAACCCTGCCGATCTTGCTACTCGTGGAGAAAACCCTACCACTCTAAAGGAATCTAACTTATGGTAGCATGGTCCATGGTGGCTTTCGTCATCCGTTGAAACTTGGCCGAAGACTACTGACCCTGTTAAAGCACTACATGTTCGTGAGCAACCTGACGAACCGGAGATCCTTTCTCGATTTTCTAAGCTTTCACGCTTAATACGGGTAGTTGCTTTTTGTAGACGTCCTCTTCTGTATCTTCGTCAAAAGAAAAATCAGGATGAGGTGTACACTTCGTTCCTGTCCCCTCCCGAACTCGAAGATGCTCGCGCTGTGGTCATTCGTTTATCGCAATCTGCGGCCTTTTCCACTGAAATCGCGCTACTTTGTGACAAAAAACCTTTACCAATGCACAACAAACTGAGGAGGCTGAACCCATTTGTCGACAAAATTAGAGGAATTTTGCGGGTCGGGGGTCGACTCACATATTCGTCTCTTTCAAATGAATCAAAACATCCTCCTATTTTAGCTCAATCTTCAGCCCTTAGTCGTCTCTTTGTACGTCAAGCACATCAAATTTCTCTTCATGGCGGCCCCTCTCTGACTTTGAGCATTCTTCAGCAGAATATTTGGATTTTGGGTAGCCTAAAATTGGTAAAGTATGAAGTCCACACCTGTATTCGGTGTCAACGAGCAAAGCCCGAACTGGCCCATCAGCTAATGGGAGATTTGCCTGCTGCTCGTGTAATTCCAAACCGACCTTTCACTTCAACAGGACTCGACTATGCTGGACCCTTCCAAATCCGAACAACCAAAGGCAGGGGTCATCGGTCATACAAAGGATACATCGCTCTGTTTGTCTGTTTCACCACTCATGCTATTCATCTAGAGTTGGTGAGCGATTTGACGACTGCTTCTTTTCTGGCAGCGTATCGCCGATTTACGGGCAGACGGGGTGTATGTCGCCACCTTTATAGCGATAACGGAACTACGTTCCAAGGTGCCGCAAGGGAACTTCGAGAGATGTTCGACGCATCATCCCAATTTTATCACAAGGTTGCTTCGATTTTTGCGAATGAAGGGACCAGCTGGACTTTTATACCACCAAGTGCGCCACACTGGGGTGGTATTTGGGAGGCCGGTATCAAGTCAACCAAGCATCATCTGAAGAGGGTTATCGGTGACCATACTCTTACGTTTGAGGAATTTTCCACGGTGCTCGTGGAAATCGAAGCCTGTCTTAATTCACGTCCACTGTGTCCAATGACATTAGATCCTGAAGATCTTTCCGCTCTGACTCCTGCGCATTTTTTAACTGGAGGAACATTAAATTTTATCCCCGATCGAGCGCCCTCTGAAATGCCTGAACATCCTCTTACTAAATATCAATTGCTACAGCGCATTCGTAATAATTTCTGGAAGAGGTGGTCGCACGAGTAACTCCATCATTTACAAGAAAAAAGCAAGTGGCGTGGACCAACAAAGAATTTTGAAACAGGACAATTAGTCGTCGTGAAGGACGACCGTTACCCTCCTTCGAAATGGCAGTTAGGACGAATTATAGAGGTTCATCCCGGTCCCGATGCACTTGTTCGAGTCGTCACTGTGAAAACTGGGACAACTACCCTACGGCGTCATATAACTCGACTGAGTCCGTTATATCTTCCCAATATTAATTCAAGAGAATCGGCAGGGCGGGCGGCACCTTAATAAAGAAGCTGAGACGACGGTTCGTCTTTCTGACGAAGGCGGGCGGAATGTTTGCATACTTTATATTTTTAAATTCGAGAATATATATTTCATTGCAACCGCGATCTGTTGCTATTTGTTTTTGGGATGACACGCGGTTGCTATGAGTTGGTGGAATGACGAAAAGTTCGTCGAGATGACTAGACGCGATTTATGACGTGCTGTCTTACGATTTTGTGTGATTACGAGCGCGATTCTGTAAAATCAACTTCTCTTTGGAGCTGATCTCACTCGTCGTTGATTCATCTGACTGAATTTCAAATGTGATTATTACTCTGTACGAACTCGAAATGTAACTGATCTGGCTGGTATGATTTTGATAGCCCTGGCTGGCTGCATGTTTTGCTGCTCATACAAAATTTAAGGTCTGTGATTAATTGATTACTTCTGAATCTCTAATTTCATTCTTGACTGTATTCTGTATCTGTATGTGATGTTCTCGGCTTTTTCCTCCACCACGCTGTGGAGGTTTTTTATGCCAAATAAAACGAATATTCTCTGTTTAAATGTTTCTTTCATTTCCGAACACGTTTTTTTTTTGAAATTAAAAATTAATCTGCGAACAATTCACGGGAAGAAGCACAAAAATTGTGAGTGATAAATCTGGAAAGCACATAATTCCCTCCACTAATTTCAATTATTAGCATTGAATCACGATTTTTATTTCGTGCCGTTTACTCTTGAGCCAGGCAGGTGAAGGGGTTGTTTTTGGTCGAAAAATGAAAAGCACAAAAATCGTGACTAGTAATCTGTAAGGCACATCATTCACTCTACCAATTTCAGTTATAAAAATCAAACGACGCTTTTTATTTCGAGCTGTTTACTCTTGAGCCGGGGAGGTCGAAGGGTTGTTTTTGGTCAAAAAGGAAGGAGCACAAAAATCGTGAGTAGCATATCTGAGACGCACATAATTCACTCTACTAATTTCATTTATAAGAATCAAACCACGCTTTTTCTTTCGAGCTGTTTATTCTTGAGCCGGAGAGGCATAAGGGTTGTTTTTGGTCAAAAGGGAAGGAGCACAAAAATTGTGAGTAGCATAACTGGAAAGCACATAATTCACTCGACCAAATTAAATTGTAAGAATGGGACCACGCTTTCTATTTCAAGCCGTTTACTCTTGAGCCAGGGTGTTGTAAGGGGTTGTTTTTGGTCGAAAAAAGAAGAGCACAAAAATCAGGAGCAGTATATCTGGGCAGCACATAATTCACTTCACCAATTTCAATTATAAAAATTTAACCACGATTTTTATTTCGAGCCGTTTACTCCTGAGCTGAGGAGGTAGAGGGGTTGTTTTTGGTCAAAAACGTAGGAACACAAAAATCGTGAGTAGCATATCTGGAAAACACATAATTCAGTCGACCAAATTCAATGGAAAGAATTCGACCGCGCTTTTTATTTCAGGCCATTTACTCCTGAGCCGAAGAGGCATAAGAGTTGTTTTTGGTCAAAAGGAAAGGAGCCTAAAAATGTAGGTGTTATATCTGGGAAGCACATAATTCACTCCACCAATTTCAATTATAAGAATTAAACCACGATTTTTATTTCGAGCCGTTTACTCTTGAGCTGGGAAAGTAGAGGGGTTGTTTTTGGTCAAGAAGGGAGGAGCACAAAAATCGTGAGTAGCATATCTGAAAAACACATAATTCACTCGAGCAAATTCAATGGAAAGAAATTGACCGCGCTTTTGATTTCAGGCCATTTACTCTTGAACCGGGGAGGTGTAGGGGTTGTTTTTGGTCAAAAAAAGAAGAGCACAAAAATCGGGAGTAGTATATTTGGAAAGCACATAATTCACTCCACCAATTTCGATTATTAGCATTGAATCACGATTGTTATTCCGTGCCGTTTACTCTTGAGCCGGGGAGGTGTAGGGGTTGTTTTTTGTCAAAAAATAATGAGCACAAAAATCGTGAGTAGTATATCTGTAAAGCTCATAATTCACTCTACCAATTTCATTTATAAGAATCAAACTACGGTTTTTATTTCGAGCTGTTTACTCTTGAGCCGGGGAGGTAGAGGGGTTGTTTTTGGTCAAAAAGTAAGGAGCACAAAAATCGTGAGTAGTATATCTGGAAAGAACATAATTCACGCGATCAAATTCAATCGTAAGAATGGGACCACGCTTTCTATTTCAAGACGTTTACTCTTGAGCCAGGGTGGTGTAGGGGGTTGTTTTTGGTCAAAAAAAAAAGAGCACAAAAATCGGGAGTAGTATTTCCGGGAAGCCCATAATTCACTCCACCGATTTCAATTATAAGAATAAAACCACGATTTTTATTTCGAGCCGTTTATTCCTGAGCCGGAGAGGCATAAGGGTTGTTTTTGGTCGAAAGGGAAGGAGCACAAAAATTGTAAGTAATATATCTGGAAAGCATATAATTCACTCCACTGATTTCAATTATAAGAATTGAACCACGATTTTTATTTCGAGCCGTTTACTCTTGAGCTGGGAAGGTGGAGGGGTTGTTTTTGGTCAAAAAGGGAGGAGCACAAAAATCGTGAGTAAAATATCTGGAAAACACATAATTCAATCGACCAAATTCAATGGTAAGAATTCGACCGCGCTTTTGATTTCAGGCCATTTACTCTTAAGCCGGAGAGGCATAAGGGTTGTTTTTCGTCAAAAGGGAAGGAGAACAAAAATTGTGAGTGATATATCTGAAAAGCACATAATTCACTCCACCAATTTCAATTATTAGCATTGAATCACGATTTTTATTTCGTGCCGTTTACTCTTGAGCCAGGGTGGTGTAGGGGGTTGTTTTTGGTCAAAAAAAGGAGAGCACAAAAATCGGGAGTAATATTCCTGGGCAGCACATAATTCACCTCACCAATTTCAATTATAAGAATCAAACCACGATCTTTATTTCAAGCCGTTTACTCTTGAGCCGGGGAGGTGTAGGGGTTGTTTTCGGTCGAAAAATAAAGAGCACAAAAATCTTTAGTAGTATATCTGTAAAGCTCATAATTCACTCTACCAACTTCATTTATAAAAATCAAACCACGGTTTTTATTTTGAGCTGTTTACTCTTGAGCCGGGGAGGTGTAGGGGTTGTTTTCGGTCAAAAAATGAAGAGCACAAAAATCGTGAGTAGTATATCTGTAAAGCATATAATTCACTTTACCAATTTCATTTATAAAAATCAAACCACAGTTTTTATTTTGAGCTGTTTACTCCTGAGCCGGGGAGATAGAGGGGTTGTTTTTGGTCAAAAAGGAAGGAGCACAAAAATCGTGAGTAGCACATCTGGAAAGCACATGATTTACTCTACCAATTTAATTCATAAGAATCAAACCACGCTTTTTATTTCGAGCTGTTTATTCCTGAGCCAGAGAGGCATAAGGGTTGTTTTTGGTCAAAAGGGAAGGAGCACAAAAATTGTGAGTAGAATATCTGGAAAGCACTTGATTCACTCGACCAAATTCAATTGTGAGAATTCGACCATGCTTGTTTTCAGGCCATTTACTCCTGAGCCAGAGAGGCATAAGGGTTGTTTTTGTACAAAAAGGACGGAGCACGAGAAATGTGAGTGGTATCTCTTGAAAGCACATAATTCACTTCACCAATTCCAATTATTAGAATTGAATCACGATTTTTATTTCGTTTCGTTTACTCTTGAGCCGGGGAGGTGTAGGGGTTGTTTTTGCACGAAAAATGAAGAGCACAAAAATCGTGACGAGTATATCTATAAAGCACATCGTTCACTCTACCAATTTTATTTATAAAAATGAAATCAAGGTTTTTATTTCGAGCTGTTTACTCTTGAGCTGGGGAGGTAGAAGGGTTGTTTTTAGTCAAAAAGGAAGGAGCACAAAAATCGTGAACAGCATATCTGGAAAACACATAATTCACTCGACCATATTCAATGGAAAAAATTTGACCGCGCTTTTTATTTCAGGCCATTTACTCCTGAGCCGGAGAGGCATAAGGGTTGTTTTTGGCCAAAAGGGAAGGAGTACAAAAATTGTGAATGATATATCTGGTAAGCACATAATTCACTCCACCAATTACAATTATTAGAATTGAATCACGATTTTTATTTCGTGCTGTTTACTCTTGAACCGGGGAGGTAGAGGGGTTATTTTTGGTCAAAAAGGGTGGGGCACAAAAATCGTGAGTAGCATATCTGGAAAGCACATAATTCACTCGACCAAATTCAATTGTAAGAATGGGACCACGCTTTCTATTTCAAGCCGTTTACTCTTGAGCCAGGGTGGTGTAGGGCGTTGTTTTTGGTCAAAAAAAGAAGAGCACAAAAATCGGGAGTAATATATCTGGGCCGCACATAATTCACCTCACCAATTTCAATTATAAGAATCAAACCACGATCTTTATTTCAAGCCGTTTACTCTTGAGCCGGGGAGGTGTAGGGGTTGTTTTCGGTCAAAAAATAAAGAGCACAAAAATCTTGAATAGTATATCTGTAAAGCACATAATTCACTCTACCAATTTCATTTATAAAAATCAAACCACGGTTTTTATTTTGAGCTGTTTACTCTTGAGCCGGGGAGGTGTAGGGGTTGTTTTCGGTCAAAAAATGAAGAGCACAAGAATCGTGAGTAGTATATCTGTAAAGCATATAATTCACTCTACCAATTTCATTTATAAAAATCAAACCACGGTTTTTATTTTGAGCTGTTTACTCCTGAGCCGGGGAGATAGAGGGGTTGTTTTTGGTCAAAAAGGAAGGAGCACAAAAATCGTGAGTAGCATATCTGGAAAGCACATGATTTACTCTACCAATTTCATTTATAAGAATCAAACCACGCTTTTTATTTCGAGCTGTTTATTCCTGAGCCAGAGAGGCATAAGGGTTGTTTTTGGTCAAAAGGGAAGGAGCACAAAAATTGTGAGTAGCATATCTGGAAAGCACTTGATTCACTTGTCACGTCCCTATTTCGCCAAATTTTCCTTTCGCGAGAACGGACGTGGACTCACGGTCCCACGTTAAAGCGCTCGCGTCAGCGGATTCCTGAGACTTGTGTGGTATGTGCGCGCGATCACCCCATGTGTCGCAAGCCACAGTCAGCGCCTTCCGATCACCTTGAGCGAGCTCGCGTATGCCTCTCAAGGGCGTGCACGCGCCGTTTCGGGAAAAGCCGATTTGCAAAAATCCTCGCTCGGCTCGTCAACGTTCTAAGGACCGTTGCCGGGACGAGCTAGTACCTCGCTAACCACCGACAGGTGAATCGGGGAAAATTACTCCAGCCTTCAGCCAGTCATAGCGGCATAATACCCCGCGCGACCGTGTAGATTAATACGCTCGCTCGATTTAAACTTGGTGCGTCACGGGGGTGCTCGCGTGGACCCATAAGTCTCGGGCTGCTAATATTCAAATATATATAATATTCAAATATATACATAATATTCAAATATATGGGATATTCAAACATATATATATTATTCAAATGCTGCTAATATTCAAATATATATAATATCCAAATATATACATAATATTCAAATATATGGGATATTCAAACATATATATATTATTCAAATGCTGCTAATATTCAAATATATGGGATTTTCAAACATATATATATTATTCAAATGCTGCTAATATTCAAATATATATAATATTCAAATATATATAATATTCAAATATATATATAATATTGAAATATATACACATCATTCGAACAAATATCTGGAAAACCCAAACCGTTCAACAAACTCGAACATTCGTCAAATATAAACGTTTCTCAGGATAACCAGCGCGACGGAGAATATCGAGTAAACATCTATACATATCCGTGCGCCGTGAGTGACCGCGACCTACGAACGCCGCAGCGAGTGCGAGTCAACCCTTCGCGCCTTCGGGCATCGGTGCGCGTGAGGGACTCTTTAGAGACTGATAGTGTGTGTGAGGACCTATAGAGACTGCTAGTGTGTGTGAGGACCTATAGAGGCAATAGTGTGCGCGCGGGAGCTACTGGCAAACGCCAACGGTCAGCGCGAGGCCCAAGAGGTCTCCCCTTATCAGCGGGCGCGGGGGCCCCTCCAACGCTGTGTCGCACGCCAGCCAGAGCTCCGGCTAATGTAAGTCAGCTGTATTCTCACGAGCGACGGCGCGCGCGAGATTGTAAGCGCCGTCTCTCTCTCTTATGTTCATTCGCCGTGCAGACGAATCTCTACCCACCTTTCACGTACCGTCTCACCCGTGGTGAGCCGGTACAATAAACGATATATATATATATTCTCAATATTACTCAAGATGCATTTATTCTTTTACTGACGAGACCCTCTCCTCTCGGTGGTGGTCGGGCCCGTATGGGACGACGTGGAGGCGCCCAATACCTTTTTAACGATTATTTCAGGATTACTTCGATATACTTGAATCCTTTCTATCCTTGCAACGTGCCTCTCGGTACGTAACAAGTTTTGGTGGCAGCGGTGGGATCTGCCTCCACCACGCACTTCCGAGAGAATAGATGGTGTCGTCAGTGTTATGGACGTATATATCTCGAATTATTAGCCCATGAAAATACAAATCGGCAAAACTATTTTTTTTTTCTCCTTTTTCTTAAATTTTCCGAGATCATTTGATATAAATGCGATAATTCCTGCTGCGTGTAACTAAGCGGTTTGGAATAAGGAGACTTAAATTTGAGTAGTAAATTTGATAGAATAGACCAAAATTAGAGATTCCCACTTTAATAATCTCACGGGTAAAATCCCCTTAAACAATAGAATCTGGGATTGATAGACTGTTTTCCTTTGCATTTTTTTTATTATTAAATTCAATTTTTTTTTTCTTATAATTCTAATGGATTGCTCATTTCGAAATTTCAATTTTTATTAAATATCATGGTCGATTTGTTCTGACACCCTAAAATATTAACCTCGTTAACTCTCCCTTGCCGTTAATAAATTTTACTTGAATTCATCTTATTATCCCTCTTTTTTTTTCCTGCTTCGTTATTTTGCCACTCCCCTTAAATTTTTCGTTGTTGTTAAAATACTCGCGCTCTCCGGCCCGTTCTACCGAATCCGATTCCGAATAAAATCGCTATCATGGCGGATCCAGACATTTCCGTAAGGTTGGCCGATTAAATGGCCAATATTTCCACCATGATAGGTACTATAACGTTGACCGGCCAGCTCTCGAGTATTCGGGAATTCGATGGTACAAACATCCCCCTGAGGGATTATTTACAGGACCTCCAAAACTCGGCTTCCCTTATACCACCGGAATCCGCGGGCCAATTCGTTGCAGCTGCCATAAGCAGGCTGCGAGGTGAGGCGCGTGCATGCGTACAGGGGGAGACAATAAACACCGTCGAAGGGCTTATCGCGGCCCTTAAGGAGGGACTCGCCACATCGCGAAGTTTCGATGACTGCTTAGCTGATTTCATGCGGATACGCATGAAACAAGGGGAAACCGTCAGGGGACTCTATAATCGCGTCAGAATCCTGGTCAGCGTATCGCGAGCCGCGTGGAAAGCAGATACGGGAACCGAGATTCCCGTCGCGTTGACTCGCGTTCTCGACTCAACCGCGCTTAAGGCGTACAGCCGCGCGTTACCAACGCGTCTCGCGGAATTACTGACCGTCGCGCCCCCAGCCTCATTAAAAGCGGCAGTCGAACTCGCCGAACGCGTGTCGGAATGTAGCGTTGATTCAGGGAGAATCGGAACACCAAAACAGGCCTCCAAGGACGCCCGGGCGCTAGTCGCGAAGGAAGAGCCGAAGAGATTAGCATCGCGTTCCCCCTCGCCAGCGCCCCGCGGCCCTCCGTTTGTTAAATATCGAGAGTCGAGCCCTTACCCGTCTGAAAAATTTAATCCGCCCGGAATACTGAAACTCCGGGAGCGGGAAGCCTCTCGTTCGCCTAGCCCCCACCACGAGAGAGACGAGGGGGGGTGCAATCGTAGGTACTGTTGTATCCGAGGGACGGGCTGTTCTTGCTGCCCGTGGAATAAGTGGACCCCGCGCTCAGCGTGCAGGGGCGGTGGCTGCAGCCAGCGTTACTGCTGCGTGCGTAACGGGGGCTGCGCTTGCTGCCCGTGGACTGAGTGTGGGCTACGCGCCGCCAGAAATCCGCGAAATTCCTCTGTCGGCGAGCCACGGGAAAACTCCCGAGAGCCCTCGCCCGGAAGACGGCAGGAAGGGCCCCGCACAAAAGAAAGCGAGTCTTTAAACTCCCAAGGGGCTCGTCGCCACGATGCGACGAGCCAAACGAATGCTCGCGCGGTGGCCACGGATGTCCAGAGATCGTCCGTGAGTTTTCAGCCCCCTCAAAAGTAAACCCGCAAAAGGGAAAGCAGACACGGGCGATGGTTTCTCATTCCTCGTCGGAGACGGACGACGATATGGAATCCCCGGTAGTAAAATTGTCGGCCCCCGAGCTTGCTCACGGAACCGATAATTTTTATTGCGACTCCGGATCCGATTTAAATTTTATTAAATTGCAAGCCCTCCGCGAAGACGTCCGTTACGACCCTGCGAAACGCAAAGCGTATAAGGGACCCTCGGGGGAAGAGTCCCAATCGTTGGGCACAATAACCTTAACGATTAACGGAGTCCCACATCAATTTCATGTTGTAAAAGAATTCGCGACGACAAGTAACGGGCTAATTGGTAAACCGTACATGCGAAAAGAACGCGCGGAGTTATCTTTCCATCACAACGCCCTCGTAATTGCGAGCGATCCAATTCGCCCGCGTATGTTTCTCACCTCCGATGAGGCTAAGACGAATTTCTCCTCGGTTAATAAAAAAATATTCACGATCAAAGCTCGCGCGCGGTGCCCGCTACCTATCGAGGTGGCTAACGCCGAAATCCGTGAAGGTTATCTACCCAGGATCGCCGCGATGGATGGTTTATATATAGGGGACGCGCTGGTCTCCCAGACGCACGGTGTTTGCCACGTGCTCGCGGTCAATACCCTTGATCGCGACGTTAACATCGAGGTCACACCCCAAGAAATTATTCCGTTCGAGATATGTGACCCCGATTTTGACTTACAGTTTGACGATGACGACTCGACGGACGAGGCAACGATGCCCCCACTCGACCGAACTGAAGCCGTGATTCAGGCTCTACGCCTGGACGACCTCAACGAGGTCGAGCGTAAGCATGTTTGCCGTATCGTGGAAGAAGATCCGTGGCGATTTCATCTGCCCGGTGATAAGCTCCCCTGCACCGATCGAGTCGCGCACCGAATCCCGACCATGGACGATCTGCCCATTAATACTCGACAGTATCGCTTCCCTTCGATTCATCGAGACGAAGTCGAGGCCCAAGTGGAAAAAACTCTCGATAACGGAATAATCACACCCTCGCAATCGCCTTACAATTCACCGGTGTGGATTGTGCCAAAAAAACCCGACTCGCAGGGTCGGCCGCGAATGCGAATGGTGATAGATTTCCGTAAATTGAACGAGAAAACAATATCCGATGCGTACCCATTGCCTAATATACTTGATATATTGGACCAATTGGGAGAAGCGCAGTATTTCTCAACCTTTGATTTGGCTAACGGGTTCCATCAAATCCCGATGGACCAAAGGGACGGTGCAAAAACGGCGTTTTCTACCCCCAATGGGCACTATGAATATACCCGAATGCCTATGGGACTGAAGAATGCCCCTGCGACCTTCCAACGATTGATGGATAATGTATTGCGAGGCCTCCAAGGGACGGAATTGTTCGTATACTTGGATGACATCGTCGTTTTCGCGCGATCGTTGGAGGAGCACGGGAAAAAGGTGCGTCGCCTCATGCAACGCCTCCGAGACGCGAATCTTACTCTCCAGCCCGATAAATGTAAATTCCTGAAAAAGGAGGTCGCATATCTCGGCCACATCATCGGACGGGATGGGCTACGCCCTGACCCACGTAAACTCGAGGCGGTGAGGCGCTTCCCCACCCCTCGAACGGCTAAAAATATCCGCCAATTTCTAGGTCTCGCTGGATATTATCGGCGCTTCATCGAGAACTTTTCTGGTCGTGCGAAGCCTCTCTCCGACCTCACGAAAAAGGGAAGAGCATTCACGTGGGCCCACGAGCAGCGTCGGAGCTTCCGAGACCTGCGCAAGGCCCTGTGTAGAGAGCCGGTGCTCGCGTACCCCGATTTCGACCGCCCTTTCACCCTAACGACCGACGCGTCCGATCTAGCACTCGGAGCCGTGCTCGGTCAAGAAACGGACGGGGGCGATCATCCGATCGCCTATTACTCACGTATTCTATCAAAGGCCGAAGTGAATTACGGCACGACCGAAAAGGAGTGCCTGGCCGTGATTCGCGCCCTGGAGAATTTTCAGCCTTACCTTTATGGCCGAAAATTCAAATTAATTTCCGATCATGAACCCCTTAAATGGATCGGATCAATGAGCGATCCAGGGAAAAGATTAATCCGGTGGAGATTGAGTTTGCAAAACTACGATTACGACTTTGTATATAAACCCGGGCGATTAAATATCAACGCGGACGCGTTATCCCGTAATCCGATAAATCCCTGGAGTTCGGATTCCAGCGATGCTGAGGCCGAACCACCATCAGCTAAGGTGTTGCCGATAAGAGGGGGGAAGCGCGGCCCCGGTAGGCCAAGGCTGCATTCAGACCCTCAGCTATCGCAGCCAGCATCTAGCCGCGCCCCACAGCTGTCACGGCTGAAAAATCCAGGAGCACTTACACCTCTGGATGCAAGCGCTATAGCGACCCGCACCAGAGCACGGAAGAACCCTGAAGCTCCTCGTCGCGCGCCCCCGCGGTATGCCGAAACCTCGGACACGAGCTCGGCCGAGGAGGCGCGTCCGGTACAACGGCTTCACCGAAGTATGTTGCCCGCTCCCCTCCTACCCCCGAAGCGTCCTTCTAGGCTCAAACCTAGTGGCGGCAGGCCCCCTGCAGAGCAACCAACCCTTTCCTCGGCGGGCGAATCGCAGGAGGGCAAGGTCGAGGAGGACCCAAGCACGTTGATAAATATCAGCCCCCCCGTGAGCGATACAGAGGGGAGCACGCCGCTGGAGGAGATGGTAGAGGAACATGAAAAAACCTTGACCCCTGCCCTCGAGAAATCATTTCGGAAATTTGATGAGTCATTGCGACAACTCGAAGAAAAATACCGGGACGGAAACAATCTCCAAGCTACGGAGGAAGGAACTATTTTCCTCGATCACGTCTCCGATGGAGACGAGGTCGACGAGGATACGCAAGATATCCTTTCCGAACTCGACCCGTACGACGTTGAGGGCGGAAATGATAGCGAGTTAGAACGCCGAATAAAACAATTATCCGAACGCACGCTGGCTGTCACCGAGACAGAGTTACTCCGGCGTACGAGCCACGTGGGCGCGAGACGATCACGCGGCCCGGAGTTAGAGAGAGAGGTCGATAGTGGGGGACAGCTGACCGATCGCCCCGCCGCTGCTTCTACCATGCTGCACGACGTAACGTACGAGGCTTCCCCTGGCCCGCACGGTGGCTCTCTCCCTCGCCCTTCAGCCCGCACAGGCAAAACGCCTCCACATGGCAAGAGAGACCCCGATGCCCGAACTCTCCCACTCCCCACTCCTGGACCCTCTTCGTCTCTCTCGCCGGTGCGAGAGGAGACCTCCCCGCGCCAGCACGTGCTGAGAGAGCGGCCATCATGGAAAGATGACGTAGCCGCTTCCTCTGACCCCGCGCCAGACGGCGCGAAGACGGGGAGCACAATAGAACAGCCGAGAAGGCACGAGGCCACCAGCTGCGACTTGTACCCTCTCCTTTCTCCACGCAGCGACGGAAGGAAAATAGAGAGAAAGCTCGAGGAGGGAAACACGCACGAAACGACTGTTTCGGGAAAACCCTTAATAAAAGGGTCCCGCGAATGTTTAACCTATCGTCGCGACAATTATGTTCTTTTTCTGTCCGCAGACGGAGAGATTTCGACGCCTGTCGGAAAAATATTGTCCGATTTGGACATTATAAACCCTCTCTCTCTCAAGAATAAAAATATGAATGTTGGACAGGTCGCCTCAACGCCTTATGGACAACATCAGGTATACAGCGTGATTATAAAGCGCAAATACTACGAGGAAATATCACAAAAAAATATAGAGCTCGGCCTGACGACCCTAAGAGAACATCTGCGGGGTTCGGGCACGACGACTATACGAATCGCCCGTTACGGCGACTTTACTGACAATTTACCCCCTGGGGTATTCCTGCAAATAATACACGACATTTTCGACGACTCTGGAATCGCGGTAACAATCTGCTATGGGAAAGTGATATTGCCCCCGCCCGAGGATCGAGCCGAAATCCTGCGGGAATTCCACTCGAGCCTCATAGGGGGCCATAAAGGGGTGACAAAAACTTACCATAGAATTCGAGAAAGATTCTACTGGCCTACGCTTCGCAACGACGTCCAAAATTTTATACGACGTTGTAAAGGCTGCCAGGAAAATAAGCTAGTAAGGGCAAAGACCCGTGAGCCGATGCTCATTACGGACACCCCCGCTGATACCTTCGACAAAGTCTCGCTCGACACCGTAGGGCCCCTGCCGACCACCCCTCATGGCAATAAACATATCCTGACAATGCAGGATCACTTGTCAAAATATTGCCTGGCAGAACCTATACCCGATTTAAAGGCGACTACCGTCGCCGAAGCGATAGTGAGGCGACTGTTCAACCAATTCGGTGCCCCCCGAGCGATCCTAACGGATCGGGGAACGGCGTTCGTAAACGGGTTACTCCGCGAGATCTCGCGAATTTATAAGGTCAAACACCTGACCACGTCGGGCTATCGGCCGCAAACGAATGGCGCCCTAGAACGAAGCCATATCGTCTTGGCCGAATATATAAAACACTACGCGAATGATTATGACGATTGGGACAGACTATTACCCTTTGCCGAATTTTCTTACAACACTAGCGTGCACGAATCCACCAATTTTACCCCCCATGAAATCGTTTACGGTAAATTGGCTCGCCAACCCAGCTCTTTCCCCATTGAAAAACTCCCGACTACAAATTCCTTCCTCACGGAACTTATCAAACGGCAATCTGAGATACGGGAGCTGGCCGGAGAAAATTTAATTCAATCCAAAGAACGTTCAAAGACCTATTACGACAGGAAATGTCGCGCTTTCGAAGGGAAGGTGGGGGATAGGGTTTATGTGTTAAAGGAACCCAGAGAAGGAAAATTCGACAGTCAGTATCACGGCCCTTATACTATCAAAATGATCTCGGATAAAAGTAACCTTATCTTAGAAACCGAAAATGGGCGGAGGTTCCGCAAGCACGTCGATAAATGTAAGATAGCTTACGAATAAACTTAAGAACAATGTACGCGAATAAAAGAAGAATGAATGTTTATTAGCCGTCACGAGAATCCAGCACCGAAGATACGCAGGCCTCCATTGAAGAACCGCCTAAGAAGAGGACCGGCCGCCATGAAGATCGTCTTATTCCTCGGAATAATAGGATTCGCCCGGGGTGAACAGACCAGTGACGTATACCACGTCACGCCTCTCAAAGACTGCCCTGGGCTTTACTACGAGCGTCTGCCCCCACTCCAACACCAAGTGGCAGACTGGAGAATAACCATTTTCATGGAAATAACAAGAGTACAGCGTGACTTTCCACAAGACCTCAAGGAAATGCACGCGATTGCTGGCGAATGCAGCCGATATAATTCGCGACAAGCCTGCGATGACCTGCTGCAGCACGACTACCTGGCAACCCGGTTTCTGCGTGCTATGACGCTGCGAGACGAATTGATCGATCTCGCGGAGCGGTCGCGAACCAGACCAGACCGAATGCAGTCGCCGCGCGCCGTGCGGAAGCGCTCGGTCCCGTTGGCGATAATTGGCTCAATCAGCAAATCTCTTTTTGGCACTCTCACGGAAGATGACGCAAAATACCTCACGAGCCAAATTGACCGCCTTTACGCCGACCAATCCAAGCTCACACACTTGGTCGGGAAACAAATGCACATAACCGCCTCCAAACTGCAAGAGCTACACAGCGACCATCTCGAGGAGGCCAACCCAGTAGAAAAATTATTAGGAACTATCGAACAATTGAATAAGGACTTGAGGAGCGCTGATCAACGCGCCGCACTTTCTCGGTATAATAATTCGCTGATGCACTATGCGTTTAGGGTGGGGACAAAAATAGAGAACTATATAAACACCTGTCGTACGTATATGCGAGTGATAATAGCAGCACGGGAGGGGCGACTCGAGGCCGAAGCATTGGAACCGAAGCAGCTGATGGCCGTGGCAAAGGAAGCCCAGCTCCAAGCGGCGGGGTATGAGTTCCCCCTTCCACTCGAGCATTTGCGACCGGAGACGCTAGCTCCTCTCGTACGCACCGACCTCGTATACGACGGTGACCGCATGATTATCGTGGTCCATATTCCCTTGCTGGAGCACCAGCTGTTCGACTTCTATCGGATGCGCCCATGGCCGGTATCGCAGCAATTTAAAGAAGAGAGGGGTACGGCCCTTGTCATGCCGGCCGCCCCCTACTTGGCACTGTCCACAGATTATCGCTCTTTC